>LKNJ01003261.1:0-47466 GCA_002120245.1 Maccullochella peelii | reverse complement strand
AGTCTCCTCTGGAGGCGTGGGTTCGAATCCCACTTCTGACAGAAACATTTTCCTCCATCAGCGACATCATGTCAGAAAATGTCCGTATCCGGTGCGTGTCGGTTTATACCCACAGTTGCTTCACGTTGGTGTGTAGTGGAAACTGCGCCTCAGCACAATCAAACAATACAACGGATAATAGGTAGCCTACATCCAGAAAGAAAATAACCTTAAAACGAAGAAAAGACATTAATAAATATGACATTATGATCCATTTATTGTAGGTACTTTATAATTATATTATAATTATTTAGTAAAAACAATGGCAACATTTTTTCCAGGCTGTTGTGTTTTTGTTCATATGTTGTATGTATGTTGTTGTTTTTTACATATTTATGGCATATTGAGAGTTTAATAAATGCAATGGGGTGATTAATGTTTTTTTTATTATATTTATTTACTTTTTTCTTTTACTTTGTGCTTCCAGTGTTTGAAATGAGATGAAACAACAACATTAGTGCTTAAAAGATTCCACCCCCGGAGGACAGTGCAGTAGCATTCTTCTGCTCCATGTTATTCAGTGTTATATCAGTATAACAGTCAAGCAGCTTTACAAAACAGCACACAAAACTCTTCCTGACTGATGGCTTGGACCAGTTACTTGTAGGATTTTGCTTTTGAGTTAAAAATGTACAGCATCTTATCAGGCCATATGTGTGATTTATCAGTGCAGCACTACATAACCCCCTTTTTCTTACCAAGATACATGTGAAGGACAGATATGCACGCATACAAAAACATCAACATCCACACCAAGAGGGCGTCACTGAGTACATTTCTTTTGTTGTTTTTTCTCCCTCCTCCCAGTTTTTAAACACTTAATGAGTCACCCAGGTGAGAGGCCTTTCAGAGCGACGTGGGACGTGATAGAAATGGTAGATAGAGAGAGAGGATGACGAAACGCTCAATGTGTGTGTCTGTGTGTGCGCGTGTGTTTGTGAGAGAGCAAGGGAGAGAGAGAGAGCAAGGTGTAGAGAGACTCACCCACCATCACCATTAGACACCTGTCATTGCAGGTGGAGAGAGAGTGACTGCTGGATATATGAACCTGGAGGTTTCACTGGAGGGCTCCTCTTTCTTTGGACTGTTTTTCTTTTTCCTTTTAATCTTTGAGACTTTGTAAATATGTGTTTCATTTAATACTTGCTTTGGACATAACTGAACTTTGATTTGAAGATTTAGTCTTGCCGCTGCCACCAGTGGATGTAGTCAATGGTTACTGAATCCCAACATTCAGGTATTTTTTGAGGAGTGAAAACTGTTGGAGGAGTGAAAATCTTCAACGTTTATTCTGAGACTGAATCCCATCCTTAAGGAGTTTGTTGTTGGTGCTGCTGTTTCTAAGACACCCATCTTCAGATAAGCTGCGTGATCATGGCAGACTTCCCGTCCAAGGTTACCACCGAGACCAGCTCCCCCAACTCCCAGAACTCTCAGCAGGGGGCCAACAGCCTCCGAGGGCTGGCTGCTAACGTCACCACTATGATGGACATGTCCTTTATCCGAAGCATCCCGGCCATCCTCATGATGGTTGAAATAGTATGTAACAGACTCCGAGCTGTTCTGTTTTTACTCTATTCAACTCTATTCAGTACAACCGTATTTACTGTTCTACTCTGTTTAGTAGGCCAAACGTCTGTTCTTTTCTATCCCATTCTGTTTCTATCAGGCACATTATGACTGAAACCATTAGTGGATTAATTTACATCTTATTTAAGGATAAGGATGGAGATATTCTATATTTTTCTTATTGTCAACATCCCATGAAAGAGCAAAACGGCAGCAGCAGTATGTCCAAGTTGAAGAGCCAATGTGTGGATGGACTGTGGGTAATTTAGGATCAGTAGTATTCAAGTTTGCTAAATATAAAACTTGTTATATTCATTATTGAGGATGAGTTAAAGGCAAACCACACTATGTGATAAACTGTCCACATTGCAGCAGCTTTAGATAAAGATATTTGTATGCCTCCACTCTTTATCTGGTGCTGCGGGAATTTGAATGCATGTCAACAAGCTTCAGTTTGTGCACCATAAATGCCACTGACTATCTATCAACAAAAAACATGACTGTCACTGGTCAAAGCCTCTGCTGTTTTGCTTGGCAGTGTGTCATATCTGGTCAAGTCTGGAACTGGCATGCAGCTGAGAGCTGAAAATGAAATTGATAAGGTGTTTATGTACATTTGAGTACAGATAACATTTGATTGAGAGTGGCAGCAGGACAGGTTTGTTGTGTTTGCTCTAATACTGGGTTTTACTGTAAGATTGAATGGAGCAGAGAAACAATCAGGATAACAGCACTGAGCTTCAGCTCAAACTCATTTCTCCCTCTAGATTTTCATTTATTTGAACAGAGCTCTGTCCACACAGAGGACATGTGACTGGCTGCAGGAGATCTTTGCCCCCTGAAGGCCCCATCCCCTCCTGTTACACCCCTCTGACCATCCCATAGCTCAGTCTTCAAGGACAGTTCAGACAGGACAATGTTCATTCTGTATATCATCTGACTGTTAAACATTTGTCACCTCTCTATGCTTTATGAGTGCAAGCTTTATTGGTTTTTGATGGTATTGGAGTAGTAGGGCCAGTTAGGTAGTAGTCAGCAGTAGTTTACGTTTGTTGTATTGAAAAGGTTTACTAAATCTGGTAAAGTTTGTGAGGTGTGGCAGGTAACCCTCGAGGTAAGTTTCAACATTTCCCTTGCAAATGATGAGTACAGATGACCACCTGACAAATGTAAGTCCAATAACAATAACTTGTCTTGACTCCTCCTCTTCCTGAGGGAAATATCTGTCTCGTTAGCTGCTAAATGCTCCACTGTGTTCACCAGCTAGTTGCTAACAGTGTCTGTCTGCCGTTTGATGATTGGCAGGTAGCTTACAGTGGGTTTTTAGAGCTTTTTCACTGTAAGCAGCTTCCTGCTGTGTAAGGAAACAGTGCTGATGAGAGCAATGAGATTAAATGAAACTGAATTAAAACAGTGAAGTTGCGGGCCGCGAAATCAAAACAATGAGCTTAAAGACAGTAAAACACTCCGTAGAGCTGAGGTACTGCAGAGTTTGCTACTACAGTTACACTTATTACCACATTACACATGGTCTTTTGATCCATTGTTGACCGATACAAAAATATTGATTAGAGCAGCTTTAAAGCAAGACTCTGCCACTAGTTACTTTTACTTCTGTGTTAAAACCATTGACATGTGACAAGTAGAGAAGCGTCACAAAGTCAGCTAACTTACTCAGCAGTGTCAGTTACACATCTGTTTATCTAAACATTAGCGACCATAAACTTTTTTATGCCACTTTAAAGCCACTGTTGTAAGTTGATTATTTGTATTTTGGCACTTTCAGGTTAGTTTCAGGTGATAAGTGTTTTGTGTTTATATCAGGTCATTATTTGAGTTGGACTAGTGTATCAGTAAATATCAGGAGGGACCACTGCCATGTTTGGGAGGATGTGACTCACCAAACTACCTGAGAAAGTCTGGAAGGAACACTGAATAAATAGAGTAACACACCGTCAGTGTGTCCCATACAGTCTGTATTGTATCTTTGAGCAAGTTCCAGCACCTTCTGCTACATTGCAAACAGTAGAGGCTGCAGATGCGCTGGGCACCTCCCATATCAGACTGACTGGAACTGAATGTGAATGTGAAGCCGAGCCTGCTCAGTGAGCCCGAATGGGATAAATAAAGGTAAAAACCATACAGCGTCTCCACAATGGTTCTCATATTGGCTCATTTTTGTTTCAATTTGGCGTCTGTCTGTCTTGGTGTGGGTTTGGTTCTGCTGGCAGTGTTAAAAAAGTCACCCTTTGCTGATTTGTCAAACTTAATTCCAAGCAAAGTCTAAGTGAGAGGACTTTTTCAAAAAGTTGCTTGTTCACCTGGTTTGACTTTTCACACTCAGCTACTTAGACCTAGCCCTGAGCAGGTTTCAGTGAAACTGGATGAATAATTACAGTTTATAGTTTAGTAAATCAAACTTTACAGCAACTGAGAAAAAATGGGTTGCAACCACTTGCTTTCTTTCCATGAAGTATTCATTTGTAGGATGTAACCAGATCCAAGAATGTATCCAGTCAGTTTAAAGTCAAATCAGCTGGTAGCAACAAAACCAGTAATGGCAAAGACAGAAACATATTGTGAGCATCTAACTCCAGGGTACGTTAGTCATTTGCAGCAATAAGATGAAATTGTTGTGTAGTTGTACAACTAGAAAACAAACTGTCTGAATCTCAGTGAGAGTTGGTGTGACACAGTTTCCCACAGCCACCCAGTAGCCTGTGTGTGTGTGTGTTTGTGTGTGTGTGTGTGTGTGTGTGCATGTGTGTGTTTCGCCATGCCTACAAGACAGAGTTGAGAATAGAATGAGATTATTGATATAAAAATCAATAAATGTCACCTCATGTAACATCTAGAATATATAGTACCTTTATTTAGTACCGTGTCGCAGGCCGTGTGTGTGTGTGTGTACGGCAGTATCATTTTCCATTTTCCCTATACATTTCCCTATGCAAAAAAGGGAAAGTACCAGAATAGCCATTTGAAACAGTTTTGCCAATTTGCCATGTTACTGCGTTCATTCATCTGCAGTTAGTGTTAAATTCATAGAACAGTCGGTTTCCGGTTTCAAACTTCTAGTTCCTTATGCAATATTAATAAATAACATGCCCCATGCATACTGCATTATAAAACACATCTGCATAATAGATAAATACTGGCGCTTGTTGTAGAGTACATGGTTTAACTTGATAGATGCTTAAACACGGGCAGTGAAAAGAAGTTCTCCTTATCACACAGATTTGACATTTATTTTAGCCACTTCCTTTATACTGAGATTGTAATTACCATCCAGAGATTAAGTAATCAAAGGTGGGATACATACATCTCATTTAAGTTCCTTCCTGCACTAGTAATTGTCTTCCTTAGTGCCCTGGTAGTGTAGTGATATCAAACATGATATCAACAAACTTCACAACAAACTTGACTCCAGCTGTGGATCATCGTAACATTTTACAGTTTTAGTCAGGAAGTTAATGTTATCTGCTGTTCATCTGGTTCAGAACAGAGGTCTTTGTTAAGATAGGAGTGTCCACTGTGAGTATGTGTGTGTGTCAGGTGTGTAAAAAGTGAAACGTGATCTCTGCATACATAATAGACTGTCCTTTCATGTCCTTTCTCGTGGGACAGAAGCAGAGAGACACAGAGGCAAAGAGAGGAGCCTTGTGTGTTTCTGTCTGGATGATGTCTATGTTTTAAAGAGCCCATATGGGGAATTTTAGGCTTAAATTTGAATGAGCCATACGAACTTTATACGGTGATACGGTGATCACTGTTGTGTTTACATAATGTTTATTCACACTGGAACAACTGAAGGAAAGCCTAGTTTACCTGTACACTGAAACTCTCATTATAAGCCAAGGTTTCTGTCGATTTTCTTGAATATTTCGCTGAAAAGATGTCGTCTTTACTCATTTGCAAGAGAAACGTTGAAACTTACATTCTGTTTGCTAACATGTTAGCCATATGAACTTAATAAGGTAATATGTCATTTTTGTGTTTACAGCTTGCTGCGCTGCCTAAGATAGATTTGAAAGAGGAATGTGAACCTGTCCTTTAACAGTTGCATTAGCATACAGTTGAGTGAAGTTGAGGCTACAAGTTGTCCTCAATGCGGTCTCATTTAAACACAATTGATTTAATCAATTAAGTTAATACTTTTCATGTATTAACAGTTACATTTTTTTACTTTCAGCACCTTTAAGTCACTGCCCCACTTCATCTCTGTCTTCTTCTTTGTTGGTCTGTCTTGTTTTCTCTCTCTGACCTCTGTAGTTTCTGGGGATGCTCCAGTGGGCGTTGATAGCTAGCGCCCACTACACTTACGTGGCAGCATATGGCTGGGTGATGTTTGTGGCCGTCACTCTGTGGATCCTCACCACCATCCTCTTCTTCATGATCCTGTTCGGTGCCCAGCGACAACTCACCGCTGTCCCCTGGCCCCTGACGGTAAGGAGGGATGAAGGGAGGAGAGGAGGAGGGAAGGGAAAGGAAAGGGAAAAGTGGAATGAAGAAAGGTTTTGAGACGTGTTTTGCTTTCTGTAGAAACAGCTTTCAAATGGCGAATCTACACAACCAGAAGAGTGAGGGAGAGAGCTTTCTCAGATAAACTGAAATAATAAACTTACATGAAGTTTTACTTTAATGTAATTCTAAAATTGCTGTTTATTCCAGGGTGTGCAGAAACTAGATCAAATCACCCAAATGGTTCTAATTTTGGCAAAAAATATGTTCTTTAAGGCCTTTAAAATGATATAATTGACACCACTGAGTCTCCCTGTGCAGCTGATATTATATGCAGGTGCAGACTGGCCAAGAAGGAACACCCTCATTAGACATAATCTCTCTGTTGAGACAACAGAGGCAAGAACCTAGTGCATTTGGTCATCAAATGCATCGATAAATGGTGCATAAACAAGAAGAAGGCAACAGGATTTTGATCAAATGAATAGAGGCTGACAAAACAGGACAGTGAAGCAGGTTATGAAATGAGAATACCAGGGCAGTGGTTCAAGGAGAAAGACACCAAAACAAGGAGACGAGGAGGCAGGATTTAGAAAAGCTGGCAAGGTTAAAAGACGACAGAGAAAAGGTGAGCAAGAGTGCAACAGAAAGGTAGGGAACACTTAACAAAAGGGGACACCAGGACAGACAGAAGAAGCTCTGAGGAAATGTGGCTAATGTTTCTCCTCTTTGGCTAGGTGATGGCATATCACGGCGGAGCCACGGTCCTCTATCTGACCGCCTTCCTGGCCAACGCAGCATCTGTGCAGCCCTTCCATTTCAGCCCTTCCTACGGACATATGGCAGCCGCTGCTGTAAGACGCTTGACACCACTAACACTGACTCAAATACAAAGAAGTGCTTAAATATGCAAGATACACTCCGAGATCACCCTCCAACAATGTGTCTGCAAAGGCAAATCCCTGTGAGAAGAAAATATAGTTTAGTCAACAGACAAAAACCTTGGCCTAAAGAGTCCTCCATATTCACTCAGTCATCCAACATTTGAACACTGGCCACATTCTGTACGTTTGCCCTCCCTCCTTCCCTCTCACTGCCATCGCTGTTTGACTAGGTGTGTGTCTGATAGCATGTTTACTTATCAGGTTGTGGCAGGTACACACACCTGAAACTTGGAGGATGTGAGAGGGGCAGAGTAAGATGAAGGGTGAGGCTTTCCAATGGCTCACCAGGCTGGGAAGCATGTCATGTGCCTGTCCTGTTACCTTTGTACCACAGCCGCTCTCTCCTCCCACCTGCTGTTCAAAGGAGCTGATGTTCTATAAAAAATTTTTTTAAAAAGGTTAAGACAGAGAGAGAAAGAGTGACAAAAAAAATGACACACCAAAGATCCCCAGTGTCAGGAAAAACAGGCTGGATATGCCGTTTTATAGTCTCTTCCACAGGCTAAAGTCCTTGCTGGTTTACAGCTAAGGTAGCATTTAGCACATGATTTCACACACACACACACACACACACACACGGCCCTGGCCCCTGTCCGGCCACAAACTCTTATCACTTACATTTTACTGCCTCTTTTACTGCCACACCAGATGAAATGGCATTTACCAGGGAAAATGACAGATTAGCGCGTTGTTAAAGCTATTAAATCACAAGCACCAGGAATTTCTAGAAGTGAATGTAGATTTATCTTTGATTCATGTCAGCTGTTGAAGATTTGAGACCTTTGCTCTGCTTCCTGAAGTCATTAAAGAGGTGTAATTGTCTCTCTCTCCTTTTCGCTTCTTGTCGATGCCTCTCTGTCTGTCTGCCTGTTCAGTTCTTTGGTGCCGTGGTGACCGTGGCGTACGGTGCCAGTGCTTTCTTCTCCTATTTGGACTGGAAGGGAGACAGAGGAAACGCTGCCACCAGCACGGTGCCGACCTAGGACTCAAACCTGTGAAGCTGATCCCGAGAAAAGACTCCTCATGTTTTCTTTCCCTCAAGATGCTAGTTATTTGGATAGTCTAGTGTTGATACTCAACTGTCAGCACAGTGTCACTTGACTATTACTGCTGACTCTGGTAACCCAAATCCTGACCTTAGCTTAACCCCAGTATTAACAATACGATGAAACCTAATTCAGACAGAAGATATGTTACTTTCCAGTCAAACTCAATGGACTTTTACCTTCACAAGATGAAACTAAATTGTATATCAGCACTGAATTATCCACATAAAATGTGGCTCCTGATACCGTATCTCTACAACACAATATCTCTTTGAAGGGGCTCTGATGGACTGCACTAAGGCTTCCTAAAATAATACAATTAATAATATTATTTTAAATGGTAATACCAAGAGCAATATTTATATGGAATTAGTGGGCTTCATGTGCATTATGAGTAATTATATCATGATACTCAGAGCATAATATAGTTACGTCTCCAGATTGTATTTAAAATACACATAAGATGCCTGACTACACACTTAAAGTTATAGTTCAACATTTTGGGAAATTCCCAGAATTCACCTTCTTGCCAAGAGTTAGACAGATCAATACCACTCTCATGTCTGTACGATAAATATGAAGCTACTGCCAGCAGCTGGTTAGCTTAACTTAGCATGAAGCCAGAAGGGGAAACAGCCAACCTGGCTCTGTCCGAAGGTAATAAAATCCCCTTACCAGTACCTCGAAAGCTCACTAAATGTTAGTTTTTAAAAAAAGTAGCTGTTTTACGGGGGGTTATGTGCCAGACTAACATTAGTTCTTGGCCAGGAGCAGTGATTTCCTGGAATCTTGTTCCAGCCAAGAAATAGTCCAGCACATACATAAACACTGTAAACCTTCAACTTGTTTTTACACTATGGGTTTTTGTACAGATTAAACAGACAAGATGTGTTACTTTTGGACAGAACCAGGCTGTTTCCCGTTTCCAATCTTCATGCTAAGCTAATCGTCTACTGGCTGTGGCTGCAGCTTCATACTTAACATACAGACACGAGAGTGGTGTCGATCGTCACAACTAACTCTCGGCAAGAAAGCAGAAAATGTTTTCTTCCCTGTGCGAACGTGGGGTTTGAGAAGGAGGAAGACTAGATCAAACCCCCTGGTTACAAGAACTTACTCTTACTTCAAACGTTTCTGCCTGACCAAAGACTTTGTGTTTAAACATTTCTTCCAGTGTGGAGCACTATACTATGCTGTGTCATCTATCAAGGACAAACATGAAGAAACATAATTGCTTAAAGTTTGTTTTGTATTTTTCGTTTATTCGTTGGTTAGGCTGGTGAGTACTGTAGTGATAAGCCTGTATCACGTCATAACCATGCTTGACTCTTGTGTTAGTTTTCTGTGATGCTCATATTAGGATCTAATAGCCTAACATGGCAGGGCAGAAGGTGTGAAGAATGACTGTATGCATAGCATCTGTGTGAAATCCATTTTGATTTCCCCTCCTGAATACACAGGCTCACTTAGAAACCCATCATTTCCCCACAGACCAATCCAAAGCACTGATTATAAATTGGAAAATGTGCATGGACAAATTGACTGTTTTAATCAAACACTTAGTGAAGTACGTTATAAAGATGCAGGGATTCTGCAGGACATGAATGACTCCTTTAATGATTCAAATATTGTTCCACTAAGGACTCATAGAGCTGTGGAAAAAGTGTGTAACATATTTCTTTGACTTACATGATACAGTGTTCAACTCCTGTTGTATGTGCCTTTATGAAATATGTTGTCTTTTTGTACCAAGAATTTCAACACTAGTGAAAACCTGTGGTGAGTGCTCGGGCTCAACCATGCAAATAAAGCAATTGGTGATTTCAATGTAAGGCTTTTACCTGTTTATTTCAAAATATCTTTTTACTAACAAATGTGACATCAAAAGTATTTCACCAGTGACATAAATATACTTTTACAATTACAGCTGTCATGTTAAGACAAGTAGAAAACACTTTGACATCGTACTGAAAACTATACTGTAGATCTTATTTCTAATTGCAGACACACGCACATGCACTCACACACACACACAATCACTATATACATTAAAAATCACTTTCACAGGCACAACACTCAACTTGAGTTTTCAAACTGACCAAATAATTTAAAATGTCATAAAACATATATTAGTTCTGCTAAATTCTTTTTTGTGAAAATACATACCAGGCAAAGAGAGCAGATTCAAACATTCAATCACAACAAATGGTTTCCCCTGCTGGGAACATAAGAACCAGTAAGATACACACCAGTCAAGTACCAGCACCAGAGTTTGGGGTTCCAACTGCCCAACAACGCAGAACTAATAAATGTCAAATCTTAATAAAAATATATGTGAATAAGAGGGCGATTGTTAAATCAGGATTAGGTCTCTCATCTGCAAATTCCAGCTAAACAAATGTGAACATTTCAAGTAGTTGTTACATCCAGTGCGGTGGTTGGAGAGTAGAAAGAAGCCAAAACCTTCCAAATTCACTCTTTAACTACAAAGAGGCTCTTTAAACACACATACCATCCCACTCGGCAGATAAAACACAGAGGAATGCATCCTGTTAGGGGCCATTTGTGCACAAAACTCACAAAAACCACTGACCATAAGCTTAAGAACAACTCTCTGAAGGCCCATGGACAAAATGTTACATAAACATATAGAGGAGGAGGCAATTAAAGTGTCTGACTTTTTGTGTGTGTGAGAGTGTCACTGCGATTCAGTGGAGCCACTGTGTTTGGAGCCTGCGGGGATCAGAGATGTGACCACCAGTCCTTGACTCAGGTCCAGACCTTGGCCCTGTATCTCCTAGAAACACACACATTCATCCAACTGATATTAGAGCAGAGCATTACAAACAGGAGTCCTAACCACCTGTTAATGACCAAATCAGTCAAAACTCAAACATGGCTTAGAGTAATAAAGACACCTGTTTACACTTATGGAATACGGCACCAACTAGAAATTAGAAATAGAAAATCCTAATGTGATGAATTTAAAAATCTCTTGTTGAGATTCTCAGTGAAAAAGGGTTTCAAGATGTTCTCCAGCTGGCAGACAACTCACAGCTCTGTATGCCAGGAACATCTCCTTGAAGGCCATGAAGTCAGTGAACGTCAGCAGCATGTCAAAGATGTCACCTGGCACCTCCTCTTTGTGTTGCCTGCACACAGAAGAGAAGCATGTGGTGAAGTGTGTCACATTTTCAGTGTACTTTTGTGCCACCTAGTGGCCCGCTGCAAAATAACATTTCTTAGGAGCAACAGGTGCATCAAACAAGCTGCTGTATGAGCTGACTGGTTGCTTTCAATGACACTGTTTATGTCACCAATTGAATTCAAGTGGCTGAGTTGCTGTAAGAGGAAAACAGCCAGAACAAGAATGGCCTCAGGGGAGAGTTGTGACGTCACATCTTACATGAGCAGCTCTATAAAAGTGTTCATGTTGAAGCCGGGGATCCTCTCCATCAGCTGCTGCTCCAGGTGTTTCTCCAGCAGGTCAACCTACACAACAGCCATGAGTGTTATTATGAATTTGGTCTTAGTTTAGCTCCCTGACTATTACTGAACTTCAGTAAAAAGTCATAATATTTGATAGAGCTGTAGGTTGAAATTATAGACAAGGTGGTATAACTGCCAAAGTCCTGAAGGTAACTGTGTTTTAGACAGAGTTATATAAATTAGATAATCATATGTTCTATTCCTTGAAGACAGGTGTGGGAGTCCAGCAACTCACATATTCATTGAAGATGGGTGTGTAGCTGAGCTTGTTCTCGTCAGAGTCATCAAACTCCATGTAGTATTTGTCCAGGAAGCTCTTCTGAAGCTGCTGGAACTCCTCCTCTAAAAGAAAAGGAATGGACATGTAGAACATCATGTCTTCACCATTAATTGGTGAAAGACTGACAATTTCTCAGTCTTCAACTGACTTAGCACACGGGCCTTTAAAAAAAAAAAAAAAACTAAGGATAAAATATGGAAATGTTTTATCTCTGTACACTTTTCTCTCATGCATTCTTCACCATGCCCAGATAGAATAAATATATCATAGTTTTGCAAATGTGTGTCTCTAATTGAGTTTTCAAAGAAGTATTTACCCTACAGTAATTCCCTTAAATGTGCCTTTTTATATTGCCGTGTGTTTCTATGCCCTATGTAAAGCATTGTGAATTGCCTTGTTGTTCAAAGGTGTTATACAAATAAACTTGCCTTGCCCTAGGTCTACGTCTTGGACTCAAAGTTATCTTGCAGACATTTCTCTCACAGAACAAAAGACTGACTGAATTGGTTGAAGCACTTTAAGAACCTAAATCCCAATTTCTTTATATAATGTCTCAAAAGCCAAAGATGCCTTCATTTTCAGCTAAAAAAGCCACTTTTCTCACATTCAGTGGCTCCATCCATTCATTTTCTACGACTTACAAAGACTGGTGAGATATGTTTTACAACATAAGACAATGACAACCGCTTCTTACTGTCAGGTTGCTACAACATTCATCTTTCACAAACAGTATGATTGAAACTCTGTATTTTTATTTTAGAAAATACTGACACTAATCCTACCCATGATGATGTCCTCTATGTTGCCAATAACAGCATCAAAAGCGGCATCTGCAGCTGAGGAACTGGAGGGAGAAAAACGAGAGATAAAGATCATTTTGGCATTGTGTATATTTTGAATTTGCACCTTATAGATATAATATTTGCACTCTACTCTGTATCACAACTGCTGCACAACAATTTCCCTCGGGATAAATAAAGGTCTATCTTATCTTATCTAAAACAAGCCTTCCATGGCCACAGAGCGTGAACATTCAATTAGTTGGTCTTTGCATTTAACTTAAAGCACCTGGTCTCACAAAGTCAAGATCTGACTTAAGACCCTATTTGGGCTTCGCTCAAAGGGATTTAAAGCAGCTCTGGATAACGACAACCCACCTGGAAATAGCAAAGTTTTCTTCGTCCATGTCAACCATTTCTACGATGTTCTCTCCACAGCTCAGGACATCTGGAAAATAAGGGGAAGCAACATCCGAATATTCATGTTTTTGTAAAATTAACTGCTATTCAAAACAGCTAACTAGCAAAAGCCTAATTTAACAACAAACGCAATATTGACGTTCAATCGCAAAGTTGCCTGTTAGGCCTAACTACCTTTGGTTGTTAACTTACTGAACAATAACGTTAGTTAGCTAGCTGACTGGCTAAGTAAAGGTCGGCTAACGCTAGCTAAACACATGTAACGCTAGCGTCAAATGAATACTTACTGTCAAAGTTCAGTAGCTATATTTCGTATTTATCCGAACTAAACGTAGAGTAACACATTCCTTAAGCTGTGCTAATGTAAGTTAAATAAATTTAATTTACTTACTTCGTTCCTGGATGTCCATGTTCTTTAAATAAAAGGTTAACGTGGATGTAAATAGCGAAGGTAATGTTGTTACCAAGGAAACGGCGATATGTGCGCCTTTGCGTCCCGTCCGGTACAACAAGATCTGTGCACATTGGTTCCTGCCTGAGAACATATCGGTGGGATTATAGAAGTGAGACGTAGTGGTCCAGTTATTCATTTTTACTGACTTTACTGAGACAAAGCTTGCTTCCAGGATCTCACAAAGTCCCCTTGCTTCCTGTACTGGAGTTTCACTCAAACTGAAGTAAATACTCTAATTATTACCAGATCTTTACTGTCATTCTTCATTAACAGTCTAAGTATTGGGATCTACCTTGGTTGTGATCCACTGTCATTTCAAGAATTAGTCTGTTTAGATACATTTATTACAGATTAAATCTCAAAGGAGATTTGAGATGTAAATAAACACCACTCAGTCATACAAAAGAAATCACATGAACATACATTTATTACAAATATCACAATCCAGGGAACAACAATTCTTCAATCACATCTTTGGGAACTATCAGGCAAAATTCCTCTATAGATGTTTTAAATACAACTCACAACTTATTCTTTACAAACCTGAACTCCATCTCCTATTGTAGAAACAACTGTATAATTTCTCTCCCCTGCATGTATATAAGGTTCTCCAGGAAATATAAGATAGCAAACAGTGACCAGACCAGTCTTTTGTCATACTGAGAGAAGCATGTTATCTTTTAGAAATCATTCCAGTATAGTCTGAATGATTTTACAGATCCTGTTCATGCAATTTGGTGGAGTAGTAATTATTTCATTAACAATTTGGCCAAAATCAATTAAAAATTATTCAGTGTGATAATTTGAAATGTCAGAATTTTTTTAAAATTTTTAAAATTGTACAAATATATATATTTTTTTGAATCACATTCATTCATATGTTCATTTCGTCACCTGTTTCCAAAATACAAATGTCAGTCGACCCAGAGATGCTTCAAGTAAAGGATGGACAGAAAGACAGACAGAAACATAAGGCTCTTATAAAGACAGTGGGAGAAAGATGTTGAAATGTCAAAATGATACCAGAGAGATGTGCTGTTATATAAAGCACAAAGAGGGAAACCACGTTATACTCAGTCTGAACCAGTCACCTGGAAGATACACTTCCAATCTGACAAAATTGGTTTGACAAGATCAATTCTATATGCAAGAAACCCCACTAAGAGAGCTGTGATTTGTAGCAAGTGAAACATAAATACACATTTTCCTCTGTACTGAAGCCCCCACTCTTTAGGTCATGTCCCTGTGCTGTGGGGAGTTTCTTTGCTAATGTATGTCAAGAATTTCACTGCCAAATCAGACCAAAACAAGACAACATCTTAAGAATGATGCTGGGATATTTAGTAAACATACTGATTTTGAGGAAAAATGATTCATTTAAACATTTGTTTTAAACAATTTACTGATCGGCCAATACAACACAGTCAATCACCATCATTTAGAACCCAAAAAACGAAATCACATCTTGTGGATTGAAAATAGTTGTCTTAATACAGATGCATGTGTTTGTCATTACAAACAAAAATTAAGACATATTCAGTTATGCTGCCCGTCAAATGAGTCTGACTCGTGGTGGAACCCGAGTTGTTGCCAAATTACTAGTACCAATCACGCAATCTCATAAATTCAGAAGGTGGAAATTCAATTGTATACTTCTTCCCCCTCACTGGCTCTTCAAACATATGCACTTATAATTGGGGGGGGGGGAAAACAACATGTTTCATATACATTTTACCTCTCTGGTAATTCTAATCCCTGTGTGTTTACTTGTTGTGATTGTTACATACATGACTGAGGAAATCTCAACATCTGACCAAAGACAATATAGCACAAAAAGCAGCGGGGTCAACCATGCTGAAAATCAATTAGTTCTAACGCAGATTCAAGTATTTAGGGTTTTTACTGGTTGTAAAACACAAATTATGTCATTAACGTTCTCTATCGTGTGACAGCTGATTTGATTTTTAACATTTGCTTTTGTAAACCAAACTCTAGGAATAATTCTGCGACTTTTAAGCTTTTTGACACCAAGACCAATATCTGCTTGTTTATCCAAAGGTGTCTTTTTTCCGATGGTAAACCAAGCCAGTGGGCGATCAATCAGTACTGACAGTGAAGCTGACCAAAGGATAGATGTTGGTAAAACCTTAAAAAAAGAACGAATGAATGCTACCTCAAGAACATCATAATTCGCATATGTATACCCAAAAACGTAAAAGTGAGATACATCTCAAATGTATCTGTACCTTGGGTTAAATACTGTACTACAGGCTGTGTTCTTTTCTGCCACCTAGTCCCGTCAGATCCGCAGACAGTGATGTGATTAAATAGTAGTAGCCTCTGGGCTGAAAGCGCAATGGGATCCTCATATCATAGAAAGGATGTCTGATAACTCTACGTAGGGGCTTGCAGATGAGAGGTTGGTTCTGTTTGTAATCTGGTTAAATTGTTTCTGCTCCTCACTTCTGCTCTTTTTGTCTGAAAAAACAAACTGTTAATAGAAAGCTGACGATTCCTGGCCCAGCTTCTGCAGTGAGTTGTCAGAAGGATACAAAAGAGGAGATGCAGGTAAATGAGGGGAACCCTCCCCCGGGGATCCAGCTATAGTTTAAATTCCCCTCCTCTCATCGCCTCTCTTTCTGCTCTCCACCTCTCCATCGTTGCCTCCTCTTACCAGAAGCCACAGTTCTGGTATCATCACAACATTGTGGCACTGTCATCGCAGCCCTGTTGGGTGAGAGGGGATTAGAGGAGGAGGAGGAGGCTGTAGGGCTTGTGTGTCGCTCCTTATTGGACGAGGGGCAGGAAGTGTGTCAGGAGACATGTGCAATGAGTCTGACGCGGGTCTGGATGTCCTGGCGGCACAGGGGGCACGTCTCTAACTGTAAGGCACATTCCATACACATACCACTGTAGAGAGATGGTGGGAAAACATGAAGGAAGATCTTATTATCCATTCACAGAAAATGCTAGATGGAAGAATATTGGCTTGAGTATTAGTCTAACATATTATTTACTAAGACAAGCTGCTCTCAAAGATATCCTACAGTGTGTGTTTGTTCACACATACCCATGTCCACAGGGCCGCAGCTCTGTGTCAGCCATGACGTCACAACACAGCGTGCAGCAGTTGTCTCGGATGCTGACCTGCTTCAGTAAGGCCAGACGCCGGTGTCTGGGAAACACACACAAAAGCAGATACATGTTTCCATTTACAGACGTGTATTGAAAGCCGTTTTCCTTTGTGCACAGTGATAACAACTTAGCACTGCAGATCAACATGATGTATTTGCACTGAGACAAGTCTATACTTACTGAATTTTGCGGAGCATTTAAACATAATTACACTGGCCTCTTACTTCTATTAATGTAAATAACTTTTTATGGCAAGTGAAACAACTTAACCGCAGCACAGCAAAGCTTTGACAACTCAGCTTCATGAGGTCCTCTCATATACCAAATGTTTGCTCCACAGAGTAAATGAAAAACCACAAGGTGTATAGTATGTAACAAAATCGTAGAATGCAGGTTTAGCTATGTTCGCTGTGACAGGGTATGTCACATTTTATTTAGATGCTTATATTGTATGTCATCATTTTTATGGTCCTGTGACCCATTTTAAAATAAATATATATGATGATGTATAATTTGAAGGATTGACATAGTGGCAAGTTGCGATGTCTGTGTAAGGCAGGCACGAGTGTTCACATAACAAGAGGTCAAGGTGTGGGCTGGCTGGCCATTTAATTTGTTATTTCCTATTTTGTTACTTATTCCACAGTTCTTCCCCTAGTTTGCTTTAAATGCATACTCAAGATAAAGCACAAAATGTGGAGCGAGTGAATACATCTTCAATCTACTTTCTTTGTGTCAATAACAAATGTACCTGTTTGATCCAATACAAACAACCATGCAATAATTCCTTTCTTTGTCAAGATTATAAAGTGATATTTTGTCAGAGAGGAGTTGATTAAAACTATGGTCATGTTGTTGCACAGGGTTGCTATAGAGTTGAGTCAACAACTTTCTGACAGTCAGCAAACTCTGAATATTTTAAGCTTCACAAAGATGTTATTTATATTTAGATTAATTTATACTCAGGTGTAATAAGTAACATGAATAGGCGCATTTCATTTTGGTGTTCCACTTCCAGTGTATTGTGGATGCTGGATCACTGGAAATCCTAAATTGTATAGAGCATAATTAAGTGTCTGCCATAAGACAGGTGTGTTGCATAGTAGGAGAACATTAGACTGTAAAGGTGACCATCTCCTATACAGATATTTCTCTGTTCAAATCACTACATCCAACTGGTGCTAAAAAAGTCCTTAAACTAGTCATTACGTTTACAAAGAGACTAAAGAGCTGCTTGAATGTAGCCAACAAATTAATGAGTGATAAAAATGCTCTATGTACACTGGAGCAAGACCAAAACATTAGTCATGTTTGTATCATTCCATACCTACGTGTTGGACACTGTGTGCAAACAAATGATTCACTAGTCAGAGGACAGTTGGGTAAGACAACAGACTACATGAACGCTGCTTTCCCAAATTCTCAGAGTATAGTCTATTTTAGACACTGCAATAAAAATCCCTTTAAGGACCAGCTTCATTTCTAACCTGGGTAGGATGATCTTTTCACTGGGCAGCAGTGAAGCGAAGTCGTTGAAGGTGCTGAACTTGACTGACGGTGGGTGACGGAAAGGCTTGGCCCCAAAGTTAAACTCACACTGCTGGTATGACATAAAGCTGGCTGCCGCAAAGAAACCGGACCTGACAGACATAGGTGAAGGAAAAAGAGGGGTTAATTTGAAAAAAGATGGAGGCAGATGCACAGGAAAGAAGGGAGGAAGGAGGGAGAGGAAGAAAGTGAATTAGAGAGACTAACCATTGAAACTAGACTGCGTGTGGACTTACGTGGCCGAGGAGAAGACCTGTTTCTCTGGCGGAAGCTGATGTCCGTTTAGATAGAAGATCATCTGCTTCTTGCTGAGGTCCAACAGGAAGCCGATGGCATCTCCTAAACAGACACACATGAACACACGCAGCAGAATTAAGTTATTTATTCATCCCTCTATGTGGGAGGTAAATCAAAGCCTGGATGCTGGCGGTGGCAGCAGCGTGTGGGTGCTAAAATCCCAAAACCCTCCAGAGACACTAAAAACAAAAGAATTCTGAACAAATGACTCTGACATTTAAAGCGTGGTGTCCCCTTGCTTCTACGATTGAATTTTTTTTTTTAAGTGTATGAAAAGTAGTCATAACTGTGTGTGTCCGTGTGTGTGGTGCATACCCTCCTTCCAGCAGGGGTGAGAGTGAGGTTTACTGCGAGCGTTGTACCAGATGAGCTGCCTGCAGCCATCATACGCACATGAGTATTCATCGTCTCCTATCCCATAACCCTCCTGCAACACATACAGTACAAAATGCTAAATGGTGTGACTACAGAAAAACAGACTGGAGAAAAGCTGAACAGTGAAGACGCTGAAGATGAGTACATGGTTGAGGAACTTGCTGTCCTTGGTGGCCCATCCAATTTGCATCACGCCTGATGTGATGACCGTCACCTCGTAGTACCAAACACCCGAATCCACGCAGAATGTACAACGGACGCTCTCAAAGGATGAGGCATCACATCGTGCCTGAGGAGGGGAGCACAAAGAGAGAGAAAACATTCAGAAATCATTTAGATTTCAATTGTAAAAAACATCAGGGTAATGAGAATAAAGGATTAAAATCTAACTGTTTGAGGAGGCATCATTCCCTAAATGTTGCGATCTGCTACCGATCACATGTACATCCAAGAATTCTGCCAAGTGTGGCTATTCTCATAGACTAACCTCTAGTCCAGTAGGGGAGATCTTGAGGTACTCGCTGACATCGTTGCTGTTGAGCATGGCGTTGATATTGGTGAGGTTGACCTTCTCGTAGGTGAACTGACGACCGTCCTTCAGGACTGGACAGAGGACAACAGAGGAAACATTATCACATTTCTTTCTTCAGTGACTCTGTCACACACACAATTAAAGAGATTGTTGTGGCCCTATCTCCTCAGCACACAAACATACAATGTTGAAAACATGGGGCTACTCACACAGGTTGTCAAGGCTCCACTGTGAGCAGAATCCGACCTGCCTCTTCAGGTAGTCAGTTTGCTCTGCCCATGACTCCAGGACAGCGAGTCGCTTGCTGATACACGACTCAGACACCGTCAGTTTGTTCTCACCTGAGGGCAAGAAGAGGTACAGTGAAAGTGACTTCAGTGAAATGTGTCTTCAGAGGCCTATGTAGAAGAGGCAATGTCAGGGTTTACTGTAAAGGACAGTTTAAAAATTCCCAACTGTTTTAAAACATGGTAGAAAAAAAGTTGCCGCAGTGGACTCTAAGCCGACGAAAGCAATTGGCTGGTGGGGACTACAAAGACTTGTAAAGCCAGAAGTGAAGAGTTTTAGTTTAGAGTATTAACCTGCTTCAGGACTACAACATAATGGTTTGGGAATAAAGAGGAGAACCTGTTGAAGAACAGCACATCTTTGTCTCTACCTCACAGCTTAATGTTTCATATGCATAAGCAAACACCAGGGCTTGCTGGACATGCCATGTCATGGCAATGGTGGCCTCTTGGCCTTAAAATACAGTGAGAGAACCTACTGGTCTGGGAGAACTTCTCCAAAGCGATGAGAGCAAAGAGCATGACAGTAGGGTGGGCCTCGGAGCTCTGGAGGGAGATTGACAGAAAATAAATGGTCATCAGTTTGTGCTCTTTGTCAGGTTATTATTTTGACCTAGACACAAACATTTGCTTTCATGCAAACATACAAAACCAACACACATGGCCTCATATAACCACTCCTTCTGTTCTCAATCCACAGTTAGCATGCTTCCATAGACAGATGTTAGATGAAACAAAACGTGGTTGAGAGTTTTTCTAACGGACAACGTGTCAACTTTTTTGCTGCTTTTTGTTGGATCAGTATGAAACACTTCCACTGCATTCATTTGTCTTCCTTATAGATCTAACAAAGCACATCAAAAAGAGTGAATTAGAAAACAGTGAGGTGGCTGTATAAAACGGTAAAACAGAAGCTCCTGGTTCTGCAGTTTTCTCTCCTCTCTTTATTGGACATCAAATGACTTTCCGAATGCCTTCAGATTCCAAGAATCTGGCTGGACTTCCCATCATATGTTCATTTGAAGCATACTGATAGCATTTACACACACAGTCAGCATCTCATCACTATCACCACTGACGTCAACAACCGCTGGATAGAATAATGACAGCTATCACCTTACCAGTTAAGCGACCACAATTCATCGCAAATGTTAGACTTTAATGTGGATACAAAAACATTGTTTTTCTTTGGGTTTCTGTTTTTTCTAAACAAAAAAGTAGCTTGGTTGCTGAGGTAACACAAGAAAAGTGATGACCCTCCCAATGTAACATCCATGGATGACATTCCATAAATAAAAACTAAGCAATTTAATGTCATGCTTTTCCACAAAATTAATCATGGACAATACAGAAGAGTGTGTGTGTTTGTGTGTGTGTGCTTGCTCACAAGGCTCTCTAGAAGGTACTCGAGGGTTCCAGGGCTCAACAATCCAATACTGGCCGGACCTTAAAAAAAAAAAAGAGAAAAAACTTAGAGCTTTTAGAAATATATGAACCTCCACTTCTTGGCTGTGTTTCTTTCTAACCCAAATAATGAATGATGGAAAATGATTTTGATCATCAATAAAAGCAATAATATAGGCGTTAAAATTAAATGACAAAAACAAAATAATCTCATAAATCAACTTTCTTCACCTTTCTATCAGCTTTCATTTGCTTTTTTGTTAATAGTATTCCACAAGGACAAATTATTTAAACCTCAGTGTTCAGGAAGGAGTGTTATCCTGACTTTGAGAGGAGCTGCTTCTTGATGCCAAGAGTGACTGAGCTAACCTAGTCTAATCTAATCATTTGATATACCACCAAACTACACATTAAGACATAAAAACAGCATCCATGAATATGTCATATATAATATGTTAAGTAACAAGACCAGGTCAAAACCTCTTTTGATTTGAAAGAGAACTTAGTCTAATTATACTGTGTGTTCTCCCTCATGTCTTTCGGCACATGGAGAGCTGCTTTCTCTCCTACTCTGCTTTCTGCTAGACAGTGCGTAACCATCGTCTCCACTTCTCACAGCAGTAGGTTTTATGTTGTTTTCTAGTTTCATTGTACTGTCTCTGTGCCAACTGTACACGTGTGATATATTGTGATGCGCCATTGCGCTGTGATGTATTGGCGAGGTATGGACTAGTTATTGATTTCTCGTTAAGTGTGTGTGTGTGTGTGTGTGTGTGTGTGTGTGTGAATGTGGGTACCGGACGAACCCAGTGGGGCATGGACCACATGCTGCCCTTATCCCACTAGGCTGATGGCGCTGGCTGATGGAGCCGGCTGCGACTCAGCTTGTCAGGTCGCCAGCAGCTGGTTTTAGAATGTAAGGCAGATCACCTGTTTCAATGGCCAATCAGCTCGTAGCAAAGTCAGTTAGTCATCTCGACCCTCTTGTTTTTTATGTTTTCGCCGTTTCATCAATACTAGATGACTTCCTACTTTTAGGAAGCTGATTGTCCAGTCTCAGCTCAACTTATACATTTAGTAAGTGGGCGTAGACTAAAAGTATTCAGTGCTGCGCAAGCAAGGGATGAACCTGAGAGCGATAGCCTTGGATGGCTGCACCTGTTCTCATAGAATCTGGAGTTACGCTAAGTAACTAACATTTGCGTCCATTCATTTTGAAAGGCCAACTGCCAATGGGGAAACTCCAACACTCGACCAACCAATGGTGTAACTTCATCACTCAGTCAGGGACAGACTTTCGCGTTTATAGGGCTGGCCTCGCTTTGTTGCGGTCCTGCCAAAAATAGTAAAATTATCCCCAAACAACATACCCCTTTAATATAGGGTAAGGAATTGAAAGTCCTTGCAAGTTGACAAACACACAGACTTTCAGAGTTTCTTGTGATCAGTCTCTCGCAATGAGCATGAATGTCTTGAAGTTCATAGCGAGCAAGTAACATGTCAATGGAAGCAGTGACTCAATTCAACAACTGACTCAAGAATGAAAAACATCAGGTGTGTGAATGTGGACTGTACCAGCCAGTTTCTCTGCCAGGCATCCTAGGACAGCTGTGGTGTTTCTGTGTTTAGCAGGGTTTAGAGCATCCTGTCGTGCTACAGCCGAACTCAGACTCAACATGTCGGAGAGTTTCTGGAGAGCATCCTGGAGAGAGGAGATGGAGCGGTTACTCTAATGAAGGTCACATAAACACACACATTTTCTACCAAACAATCTAAATGCTGATGGAAGGAGGATGAATACTAAAGGAATACTATCTGCATTTATGAAATTTGCACCACCTACAGGCAAGGAGTGTTACAAGTGCAGTTTTATCCTTTTTGTAGCTGCTGTTTGTGTGAGTGTTTGATGCTTTACATTTTAGATTTTAAAACCTGCGAAATGTGTTTTGTTAGGTGGAGCACATTTCTGTTGAGTACTGGAAAGAGTACAGAGTTCACACTGTTCAGAGTGTCATGGTATGTCCTCTGTCCTCAGGTTACATTGGACAAGGAAGCAGGGGGTCCTAACCAGATTGTATTTGCTCAAAGGGAAAAAAAAGAGGTGGGGTGGGAGAGGGGGGGTGGAAAGCAGAGGCCAAGAGAAAACAATAAAGGAACGTAGCAGTGAAAGTTGACCAAGTGCTGTCTTTTGAGCTGAATAAGCTGGATATCTATTTCT
The DNA here is from genome assembly GCA_002120245.1 of Maccullochella peelii. Taxonomy (NCBI): domain Eukaryota; kingdom Metazoa; phylum Chordata; class Actinopteri; order Centrarchiformes; family Percichthyidae; genus Maccullochella; species Maccullochella peelii. The sequence goes on along the minus strand of LKNJ01003261.1, from coordinate 24,189 downwards.
ATTAAAAAGGTACTTAATACCCACTGGAGGTTAGTTTAACACAATTATATTTTATTTTCAATAATCATTTAATTTTATGCATTAGAGAGAGACATCATTAATGTAAAACCTCAAAGATATACACACAAAGACCTGCAGCTGGAATACTCTTTGCCTGTAGGTGGCACTAGTGTTAAAATTGCCTGTATGTGGCGACATCAACATGTTTACATGTGGAGGTCTAAAGTGCTGCTGCTATTACTTTCCATCCCCATCGCTGCACATGTCGATTTGTATAGAACTGGTCTAACAACGACTGCCCCTGAAGAAAATCAGCAGCCTGCTAAATTTGAATGAACAAGTTCGTGATGACGTTACAAGCCAGTTCCTTGAGGTGTAAAAGAACTGGGAACCACAGCAGCGATTCATTACTCATGGGGGCAGAATGTCTATATACATACACACACACAATCACCAAAATACAGAAAAAGTCATGGGAAAGAGGATAAGGGTAAGAAGGTAGGTAGGTAGAAGGTAAGAATTTTCTAGGTTCAGGGTCAGATTAGTTTAAATTTATTAACCCAACGAAATCTCTCTTTGCGTCTCACACACACATACACCACTAACCTTGGTGGGCAGGGGACACTCATCCAATAACAGGGTGATTACTGCAGGGCCAAGCGGATCGTCCAATGGGATCACTCGAACCAGAGACTGGACAACCTCCAGCCAACCATCATCTGGGGGAGCAGAGAGGAAGAGATTGATTTGAGACTCAACTGACTGAATTTATCTGACCGTCCAGATATTTCTCCTCCTTGGTCCAGTTTGGCTCCCTTGTCTCTGTGTTGCTTATGTTCTTTCATTATAATATATGTCTTCATGCAAAAACACAAGAATTGCCATCGTTAGTCCGAATGAAACCAGATAATTGTGCTGAAATGAGACAGGCCCCTGGATTATGAGTATCAGACGCAGCATAAATACCAAAACATCCATTTCCTGTCCATTAGATGACTCAGTGAGAAACTCTCTCTCTAACACTATCACTTGTGAAAGCCCCAGCCAACTGGCTGATGAATAATGTAACATCATAGCACATGTCAAACAGAAAATGACTGGCTGGCTGACTGACTTGATGCTTGGCTGCCTTCAGAGTTCAGTATCTGCAAGCTAATACCCAGCTTGGCTGTTAAGCCACACAACACCAAGCCATGCGAGCATCAAACACCATATGTGCATGACACGAGGGGCCCTAACACAAGAATCCAAAAGCTGCCTACCGCATATGCATACACACAAACTCATACTGGATGAGAGCATCATTCACCATATGCACGAGAAAGCACACACAACAAACACAATTTAGAATCAGAATTGTCAAACTAAGAATACAATGCTATTAAATTGTATTCACTTGCTGCTCAAACTTCAAAATACAAGAATATTTAAATCCTATTTAAACACAGTTCACATGATCAGGGTAGTAATGTAACTAGTGGCTTAGACATGATGTCTGTAGTGTAAGTCGTGACTACGTCCTTTCCCCAGGTGATGTAATGTCCCCCCGCGCTGGACCAGTGGGTGTGTTGAAGAAATGCTGAGGCAGCAATATTAGAGCAGGATTGTAAGCAGCAGAAAGGTGGTGTTGCAGCCCCCTCCTGTTTTCCATAAAGGGCCTCTTATACACCTCATTCATACCCACCCATCTTCTTTGTGTAGGATTTGTACATTTTGGTCCTCAAAGTTGTGTTTTGCAAACCAAATGTGCTCACTGCTAGACCTGCTTTTCAACACCACACATTGTGAATGCTGAAATATATGTACACGCCATTGACAGAGTGGTTTGACTGAGGTGTCAGAGAGACTAAATATGTCAAACTAAAAAAAACGTCACTTAACAGAGGAAGAGGACTGCGACTGTCTGCTGCTTACAAAGCTACTGTATTATCACTGCCTCAGCAGAAACAACCCACCGACTCAGCCCCTTTGCTATGTGGTCACACTCTGTGTGTGAGTGTGTTTTCTCTTTATTTTCCTTACCTGTCTCTGCCATCTCGTGCAAAGTGATCATGGAGTAAGGGGGCTCTTGGTCACTGAAAAACAAAACAGAATTGGCACAGAATGTCTAGTTTAACAGTCTGGTTTAGGAGTGTTTCTCACATCTTTTTCACTTTATCTGAATGCTAAATATCACACACTCTGCTCTATAGCTTGCAAAATGTACGTTAATTTACGCACATGCTTTACACAAATGGAGGTACTGCTTCTCAGTAAGAGAACTTGCAAATACATCTCAAGTGTTTATGACCCTGTGATCACTGCATGTGGAAAAAAATAAACAAATGATTCATGCCTGAGTGTGCTTCTGTGATGGCAGTAATGGCTATGGAAAGTAATGTCGCATAGAGAGGTTAAGGCAAGCGTATAATTGTGATGGATTTACTTGAGTGCGTGTTGTTTTTGATGCTGCTGCCATTACTGTTGCTTGTTGTGGCTCATCCCAAGCTGAAGACTGCTTTCATTTTGACAGCCATAACTTCAGCCAGCTTGATCCTCAGATGTCCTAACTCAACTAAGTAATACTGTAACTGCATCTTTCATTTATAAGTCAAACTGTGAACAAATTCTTTAAAATGTACATGCAGGTTTCATACAGGGCTGCATAAGTATTCAAAAGACAGTGGTAATAAAGTGATATTTTGCTGTATCTTGCAGCCACTGTTAGATGTTAGTATCTTGACACACAGATGGTGTACAATATAACAGCACCAGCTTCCAAATATGCAGTCCTATTAGAGGTGCTACTGGATATTTGATCTACTATCAATTAATTGACTGGTTACTCTTTTGATTGATAGAATAATCATTTAGGCTTTAAAATATCAAATAAAGTTTTTTCAAAATGCTAATTTTACCTGAACGATCAATAAAATATTAAATATAAATTTAAAATAAATATAAATAGTATAAAACAGAGAAAAGCCATAAATTGACCACAAGACCAAAAAATATACAGTGCTACGGAGCTTAAACACACTAAATAGCTCAATTCAGTTAAACTTTGAAGTAATTTTCCCTTACTTCACAATACTGCTGGAGCCCAGGAATTGAGGTGATAGCATTTAGCATGATTTCTCGTGTTCCAGCTCTGACTCCCTCTGCTAGCACGCCTGTGTAATTATTCCCAGACCACCTAATGTACGCCTCCTCCACCATATTAATGTTACAACAACTACCACAAACACTGAACCTCAACCTTGAAATGCAGTTATTAAGAAAGTTGGGTCAACTTTTCAGCCTGCAGCTGTTATATGTGCCTGTCATGCTAAAATGGTAGACTACAGTTGACTGTGTGGACAAAATGGTGCTAGAATAAATGTTGATGAAGTGCATTGTAAAATCTGTAAATGAAAAATAAAACATGCAGGCAGATGATGATCGGACAGAGAATATACTGAGAGAGACAGGGGATCCAGAGATAATAAGATTTGCAAACCATGGTGAATAACGTGAAAAGAAGAGTCTGGAAAGGAACTCAAGCTGAAACCGGATTGTTGTACACAAAAGAACAGTCATGTAGATATGGTAGAGAGGTACATGAGGCTGCACAGAGCTATGACAAAGGCCCTGGTGGACATATAGCAACATTATTTTAAATGACAGAATGGAGGTACTCAAACTTAATTTGTGCCTAAAGCTGGTGAAGATGGATGTGGAGTCTCTGCGCATGAACTCAAGAAATATGACTCCATACTATGCTGGGACATAAGAGATGCTCTATTGACCAGGTTCATGGAAAGGAGACTGAAAATGGTTTCTTATTAAGGTAAGCTGAAAAAAATGAGGCATACTACTAGGTCGTTGCTGCTGCTAATAGGACCAGACTGATAACCAGACAACCAAAACAGACTACACTGCCTATAATTGACATGGACCTATTTCAACATTAGAAAGGTCCTGAACCATGCCACAGTCAACAGTCATCCTGCCCATATATTGTTCTCAAAGCCAACCAAACCAATGCTGATGAAAACCCCAAAGGGTCACACTGAATGGCTTTTTTTCCCCCGAAGAGAATGCTAGCTCAGTGGAAGAGGAGGATAAGGAAGAAAGTGCTTCAGCAAGTACGCAGGCAAGGCAAATCTTTGTTACATCACTGCAGCAAAGCATCACTACATCCAGAGAGGAAACACAGTACATAAAGGAAACTGACTTGCTCTGTTAGTTTTCTTCATGTCCTCTCCTAAGAGTTGTACCTGTTTGAAGCCACAGGTAAAAGACCAATAATACCTGCGGCAGCTGCTTGGAGCACCATTTAAGTCACCTCTGTGAAGGTTTTTCAGTCTGCTGACAGTATATTAGTTTATTTTGTTAGTTAAGGTGAAAAAAGTCAGTAATTGTAGGTAATTTTGTTTGTTATATGGGGGGTTTTGTGTCAACGTTACATTTCTATGTCTTAGGCAGGCTATTTTGTGAAATGGCTGATTTATTCATGAATTTTCTGCAGTTCTGCATTTTAATATTAGCTTCATTTATGGTGGGAAATCCTGGTTTCCAGGAAAAATAACAAGAAATTCCCCAGTCATATTTTTTAAAGCCACAAGAAAACATACAACCCTAGTATAGGGTTACAAAGATGATGTCAACCAGACAGGTGTGACCCAGCAAACACAATCAATCTTTCGCAAAAGCACAACATGGAGAGCGTCTCTAAAAAAATATTAATTGCAGTGTTCCTACCACACTCCACAACATTATAGACATAACGGTATATTAATTTGAAAAACATTTGATATTTAATCTTTAATAAGCTTGGTTCACATACTGTATTATTGGTAGTTTTCCTAAATAGTACTAATAGTCAAAGTGAACGTATAACACCTTAGTGATTTTCCCTGTGGGATTTTAGTAACACTTTACTTTAAATCCCCCTTTTTAACATTTATTAACAAACAATCTGTTGACAAAACCGCAACTCTCATGTTAATAGACTGTATATTTGACTGTACGAAAATAGGAATGGGATCAAGAAGGTCCAAATGTGCCAAGCCAACACACCTAGTAAATATGCTAGTTCAGCTCAATTACTTTTCCAGGGCACTGCGGCTGCCCTATTTCTGCTCCACATGTAATTACTTCTGCTTTAAGTGCTAAAGCATCTACATGTAAATGACAATAGTATTATAAAAGGTGGAAACTTATAATAGACATTACTGTTTTTACAAAAGACACTTCAACATATCCTCCTCATGACCCTCTTCAGGTTCAAGATTTTTTTAGTTGGCTGAGACACTGTCAGAACTCACAACGGACACCATTATTTAAACTACAGAATATTAATTTAAAAACTGTACAGGCCACTCTGACTCTTCCTCCCATCATCATCTTTACTCTTACTAGACTTACTTGTCTACAAGTGTTCTGATTACAGCCAGTGTGTCCAGCACCAGGCCATCCACATTCTGCTTCTTCCGTCTTGGTTCATGGGGCCCTCGTCCTCTGCGTGGCGGTCTGACCGGGTCCCTTGGTCGACTACTCCGAGCCTCTCCGGCGTCAACACCTACACCTGTACCATGATCCACCCGCCTAGCTTGACCTCGGGTTGCCCTCGATGACCCATGGTGATGGTCCTCCAAGTCACTATCCTCCCGGCACACACAGCTGTTACCCATGGTTCCAGTGCCAGAGACCACAATGGCAAGGGTCTCCCTGAATGGAGGAAGGGAGTCTGAGGAGGAAAGGAAGAGCAGAACCCGCGCAAGGCTCCTGCAGGCACAGAAAGTGATCCAGGCAGCTACTATCATATCATTTGGAGAGCTTGGTTTTGGGGGATTCTTATCCCAGTGGGCTGGGTGGGGTCAGCGTAAATGATCATATTGTTGCCAAGCAGAGATGTGGGATTGGTTTGGGAGTACAAATATATGGCTGGTTAAATGGACCAGGAGGAGTCAGGTGACGCAACGAGAAAAGCTCTGAACATCACAGACAGCCCGAGGCTCAGGTCCAGTTCTCATCCAGGGCTTGCATAGCTGCAGAAGCAACACAAACAGAACAGAAAAAGTGAAACACTGCCTCTAGGTTAACTCTGTCTGAGCTGTATATTTAACTGTTTAACAGCTGATCGTGTTCTGCTAGCAGCAAAGCTTAAAACTAGCTAAAGTGACACACCCCATAAGATAAGTGCACAGTCTCAAAGAAATGAAATAGTGAAAACTGGAAGGAAAATCAATATTAGCCATTTAGCTGTTCATCTCTCAAGCTACTGTACGATGTCTACCCGTTTCCATATAAAGTTGTGCTGTTTAAGTAGACAGTCACAGTGTATCAACAATTAACTCATCGTGTACTAAATTATTGAGACATTTTAGTATTGTTGACAAACAAGAGCTTTTCAGTTAGCTGGCTATCAAGTTAGCCACCCACCAAGCAAGCATTGTAACATTAGCACTTCCAAATGAAAACCAAGTCTCACAAACTAGCACTTATCATTTCGTTAGTACACTATAATGGTTCAATTTTAACCTAAACGCATACTTACGTTGCTACCACTTGAAAAACAGCAGCTTTCAAACGCAGTCGAGGCAGACCGAAGTAGTTAACAAAACAGACAGCTAACTAGCTAGCTATGTTGTGTTGTAGCTAGCCAGCTAGCTGTTAGCCCGGTTAGCTGGACACTCTTCTGATCCTACTGTCAAACTACACAAGTTAGCTAACATGAGTAGCAATGAACTACGCGTAGTACTCGAACGCCGGTGCAGTAAAGGGAAATATTTACATGACCTGCCTATATTCCGCAACACACCTTTTCTGAACTCTAATATATCACACTCATATGACGGTTAGCTAACACCTCGTACACATTTTAACGACGCTACACCGCTAGCTGCTTGCTAATTCCGTAGCGTTGGCAGCTAAGAGATGGCCATCATCAGCTGTGGCTGAGGAGGCGCGGCTGACTGAGGAGAGAGGATTTCTGTTGAATACACCGTCAACATACAGCAAAGTGCGTGGTTTCCCCATTTTTATAATATTAAATCTTTCTCTCTTTCTTTCATTTTCCATTTTGTTTTATGAAGCCTAGTGAAACTGTTCGGAAATCATTGTTTTTTTGTTTTGTGTATTATATTTCTACACCTTGTTCTATGACAGAAAACAGATTGTGAGAAGCAACAAAGCAACAAGTTACAACAATAAAATTACATCAGATGAAAATACACAGCGTAAAGTTTCATATAGTATTTATTTATTCATAGTATAGCACATTTGACTACAGTACCAACACGAACACTTGTGTGCTACTACAATTGTTTATTGTAAAAAACCAAAACGACAAAAATGTGAAAGCACGTGAATGTCAGAAGGGGACTAGAGCCCTAAAAATGCCCTAATGCTTTGAAAGTAAAAGTGCACCTATAAAGTTGTCATAACTTTGAATAGTGTCTACTGTCGTTTATTTGTCAAACAGTGCAGTGACACACATGCAGGAGCGTCCACCGATGAAACTCGTTCTGTTTTTTTCCATGCCATCCTTCCTCCGGGAGAAGTGGTCAGCCTTAAACGGCGACCAGAGACGAAGTCCAGCACTTGCATGTTTTTTGTGTTGGGAAGGAACTCCTAGGCGGAACCCCAAGGCCCGGAGAAAACCCCAAGTTCCAACAGTCTTTATATGGGAATCGAACCCACGATCTTCTTGCTGTGAGGCAGCACTGCTAAGCACAGTCCCACTAATGTGCTAGAACAAGTTACAAAATTTGCAGTTTCTCAGGTGAATCTGCACTGTGTCACTGAATGGCAACAAAGGCTAACACGTGACAGACCAGGACAAAATAAACTCTGATTTTGTTATTTCCCGATACAGTCAAGGAATAAACACTGAATTCTATTATTGGTTTAAAAGGTGGCTGATGTCTGAAAAAAAAAGTATGTAACAAAAAGTAAACAATGAATAACCTCACAGACTCTGACCTGTTAACCTACCTAATGCTGTAATAAAAGGGGCTTAGCTCATTATCAAAGAGGAATGTTGTGCATACATTGCGTAGGTATTCTTTTTCTATTTACATTGTTTTACTTGGAGTGGTTTATTCTGAACTTAGACTTCACATGGATCACAGAACCCACAGTCTTACATTAAGTCAGCCATGCATTTAGGTGGTGTGTTGTAAATTGGGACAGTCATACACCCTGCTTCGGTCTAGGGCTGTATTGAAGGAGTTGTCATGATACATTCCAGTCTTGCCCAGGTCTTCAGAGAATCTTTGTGATTTAGGGTGGAAAGTACACGGTGAGCTTTCAAAGGTTGGAGAGAGAAGACCATAGTCACTGGAAGTGGTCCGGTACAGTACATATTTAACTACTGGAGCCATCATGCAGGAGAAAACTGGGTTTCCAGGGTTGGCACATGCTTTTATATTTTCTACCTGCTGTTCTTGAGAGGCTGACATAATTGCAGTGCCTATAAAAGGAATTTGACATCAGAATTCACGGACCTCAGGTTCGGTACAGAATTACACAAAACCAAGCTCATTTTTAGCAGATGTCTACACAGTAAAACTGACTGATGCAGAGATTCTCTTTCATTTTATTTACTCATTACCACCTCAAGTCAACATTAATATCAAAGGTCAAATATATGAAATATAGTATGTTTGATGAGATGAAAGTATTGTAGTTAAGGATTTGATGAATCTTGAACATTGTATAAGTAATTTAGCCTACAAAGGCAACATTTACAAGCACAGTGCTTCTCAGTTATGTTTGATGTTGAAAAGCATCTTTGGATAAGGTTTCACATGGAATCGCAATATAGATTTTAAGTTGATTTACTTAAGCAGGCTATCTACTTCAAAAGTAAACTCCAACAGAAAACTGTCACACCTAATGCTACAGGGAGATTTCTCTCCTACTTGGTAAATGGTGGCAAGCTAAAGTAAGCAAATTGTCGGTCTAGCTAACCTACTAAAGTAACATCAACGAAAGTGATGGTATCAACTTAATGTAGTTACCTTGAAATGCAGTAAAACCACGCAACAATTTGCGATGTCTTTATCCGGTTGTGTTAGCCAGAGCACGGCTTAAAGAGCAGGCTTCTGGTTACCATGGAGACCACGAAACATTAGCGGCCGGGGATGGACGTTTACATTAATTGTTAACATTGGAAACATCGTACCCAAGGTCTTCTTACTAGCTTTTCCCAGATCTTTCAATCGCAACTCACGGTCTTCATCAGCAGATAGAGTTTGCTCATTTGTCACTGAGTCAACATTTTGTCAAATATTCGGCAGAATCATTCCTTGTGTGGTATGTACAGAAATACATTTTACAACATGATTTAAATTGTTGATTGACTTTGACCCTTTATGGAGCCCTTTGTACACAGGTTCTAACTGACATAAAAGCGACATTTTTATTATTATTACTATTATTATTATTATTATTATTATTATTATTATTATTAATTGACTGAATCGGCTATTTAACACAGAATTTATATGTAATGCAGTATTTTCCCCAGCACGTGAAGGCATCATTGTCTACATCATCACCAAGCGTCAACTGTTGACGTACAACTACCGCATCTACTGTGCTTAAACGGCTAAGACACAAAAACTAAAAACTGAACCCTATTTCTTATGAGATCCATACTCAAACCCTGTTGTTGACAGACTTGTGCAAAGCGTGTGCTACTGTTAATCTTATTGTGTGGCAGGCTAACTGGTATATTTCCAAGAGCAGCAGCGGACTTTGACTGGCTATCTCGAACCTTCTGCCACAGTGTGTTAAAGTGTTGCAGCTAGCTTGAGGCTAACTCGGTCAGAGGAGAAGATCTGAGCAGCTTGACACGGAGTCCTGCTCAGAGGATGGACAGTGAAATCCAACGAGATGGGAGAGTCCTAGACCTCACTGACGATGCCTGGAGGGAAGACAGACTGCCGTATGAAGATGTCACCATCCCGCTGGTAAATGCAGTACAAACAATGTTAGCATTAGCAGTAGCCAGGATTTATAGAGTTTGGTTACAGTCAGGTGCAGAAATTTCTCATCGACATGGTTTTCATGTAGCAGAAAATGTTTCATATAGACTACTGTTTTTATGGAAGTTTAGTAATAACAATACTGTTTAGTGAGCACAAAGCAAACCCAGTCTGTAATCGGTTTGGGAATAACAAGTTTTGAGTACAGGAATCCAGACATTGTTTGGGTGAAACGTCACCTCCGGTGAAATCAAGTGCAATCTGATCTGCTCACAGACTGCCAAAACTGAGAGCAAGCAGCTTTGAAGCCCTACTTTCCAGTGACAGTAGTCCTCTTTCAGGCTCAAAACCTGTATGACACTTGCGATTCTGGCCTTACATACTTTCATCTTTCACCTAGGCTTACAAATTTGCCCCCAGCATGCTCTCAAATGCTGACATATTTCCTATCAGATTTGTTTTGTGCTTGGTAGCCCCTGCATAAACATCTTATAGATAATATTCCTAAATTCATCTTTTTCTTTCCTCAAATATTCAGTTTTTGTATGTAGTAGAATGAACTTGTCCTCTTTTTCATGGCCCTGTTCTCTTGTCAGAGTGAACTGCCCGAGGCTGAGCAGGACAACGGAGGATCCACAGAGTCTGTGAAAGAACAAGAGATGAAGTGGACGGACCTCGCCCTGCAGAGCCTGCACGAAAACACACCGAGTACTGGAAGCTGAAAGACTAATCTGGAATCAGACTGTTGGACAAAAACGCACACGGACACTGAATTCAGACACATGTAATTCACCGTCTTTTTGCATTTTGTTGTGTCTTTTGTAGGATTTCATTATGTTCCAGCTAAGCAGAAATGATACAAAACTGTATTTTTCATTGATATTGGGTTTATATTGTAGTCTTTATAGATGTAAATATAAAATAACAACTTTGTGATAATATAAATGGGAAAGAGTTGCGTTCAGTTGTCGGCTGTATGTTGTATGACACATTCTTCAAACTGCTTTAATCTTTATAGTACTGATTGTAGTCCAGGAGGCTTTCCTTGTATGTGTAAAATAACTACATTCTCATCTTAAACTAATGGGTTTTTTTTATTTTGTGTTGAATCCAAAAAGTCAGGAGGATGGACCCTCACAAAGATGCAGTGTGTCTGTACTAGACTTTGTGTAAAAGTATTTTTGGCTTTCTAAAAAAATCTCTGGCAATTTTCCACCACATCTATCATAATGCATAAAAACTTTGACCTCATTTTATGAAGTTGTGATCATAAATCAGAGCATCCTATTGGCAGTTGGATGAAATCAGCCCTGGATGTAAATATAAGCATTTCAGACCAAAGTCTATAAACTATTTTCTCACAGTTTTCTCAGACCCACAAATTGTTCTATAATCCTCATAGCTCAAGTAATGAAGGAATGGCATCTAATATGCCAATTATAGTTTCTGTTAATTTCTATATAAGATCATGGTTAAGACCCTAACACACACACACACACACAATCATTTATTTTGACCACAGGGATGGTCAAACCTACTGAAAAAATGCTCTTCCAAGTCACTGATATGCAAGAAGGTGGACTGTGGCTACATTTGGGAGCATAACCAATGAAGGTTTAACAGAAATCTTAAAGGAAAATGAAATTCCCTCCAAACCTGCTTTCATTTTAGTTGTATTTAACATTTGCACAACTCTATTTGGAAAGATAATCCATTGTCTTTTCCTTGTCTCTGCTTTCTAATTTCTGCTCATGAGGGATGTTTGGCACCTGACGTCATCGTCTCTTGCGTCATGACCCAGGCTGAGCATCTCTGTAGAATCCTCCCTGAGAGGTTTAAACCCGAAAAGAAAAATCCTGACTGTAGCTCCATCAAGACTGTTTTGGTGCAGCCTCTACCATGAGCTTGCGAATGTGGTCATGTGGCCCCTTCTGCAGCAGGGCTGAGGGGTGCCGGTAGGAGCCCCCTAGACGATCCCAGAGCGTGAAGTATTGTCCGTAGTTGTAGTTGAAGAAGAGGTGGTGGTCTACGTGGTGAGCAGCGCCATTGATCAGACATATCAGGGGGCCAGGGAGGTGGTAGTCTCCATCGTGTATGGAAATAGTCCAGATGTTGACAAAGACAAAGAGTGAGAGGTAGACCGTCTGTAAAGTAAATATCCCATATATCATTTAAAAACACTTTACAGTGCAGTGACAGAGTTACATCATCTTAATAATGTACTTTTTGGAATTCTTTGCTTTTTTTTTTAGACTAATTTTAAAGTAAACGTTATAAAAATTTGTCCAAACACAGCTGGACCTGAAATAATTCATTTAACAACAACAGCATCGTGAAATATGCAGCAAAGCTTTTGTAGTCCTAATTTGCAATACTGTTACTCCTCAGACCTAACATCAGAATGTTGAGTAAAGAGTGACAGGTAGACCAGCACCTTGTGGAGGGGGAAGATGAAAGGGTAGACATGATAAGGCAAGCTCTGCAGGAAGCCGTCAAGTGGGTGGAAGGCATGGCTGGCAAAAGGTGTAGGGATCTTGAATATATGGTGCTGCTTATGTAAGTGCTGAGGGGGAGAAACACAAATGGTCTTAAAATTAGGACTGTTTCAGTGAAAAATACACCAGGCAGACAAGGTACACAAAGTGAATTATAGCCAGAATCAGAAAGCATGATGAAAAACAGTCCTCAGGTGGAAAAGGCGTAGCCTATTTGGTAACTTTTATCAATTTCAAACAAACTAAGTGACCCATCTAACAAATAGATGTGATAAACATGTACAGTTACTGATTCCACATATTGAGTTGTTGTATAGTGGTTCAGCCCTGATTGGACAAAAATAAAATAAGTAATATTTTCACATTCACCCCCGCCACCAAGTAGGTCATATACACCATTACCTTTGTAAACCTAACCTGTGATAATTGATTCTTTGGCCACGTGGGGGCTGCGCAACAAGCTGACACAACACTGACATATTATCACTCTATAAAGTAAACATGTTAGCAAACAGTGTCTTCTTTACTCAGCGAGTTATGTTTGTGTCCACCTGATGAATGTAACAGTCACTCTCCTTTTTGTTCTATTTTGGTCTCCACCAGCTACTGAAGGAAATATCTGTCTAAATGCTCCGCTTTTTTGACCAGCTAGCCACTAACTTTGTCTGTCGCTTGCTGCGGAGCAAGTAGTGTAAAGTGGGTTTATCAGAGCTTTTTCACTGGAAACTGCTGCCTGCTGCTGAAAACAAGATGGTGAGGGCAGTGATTAACCAAACCAATGAGCCCAAAGATGCTAGAATACAGAGTCAGGTGATAATTCTCAGTGGGTTCATCGCTGCGAGCGATCTCTTTCCCATAACACATAACACATGAAGCTCAGCGTAAGTCAATCAGGAATCAGGAAGATTATCTTTATGCCTCGTTCATTCACATCTCTCTCTTTCTCTGCTTCTCTTAATCAGCTGATTATGGGCGTTTTCTCTCACTTATCCAACCAGATTTTGCCACGATTTCCAACAGCCAATCACATTGCTGCTGCAAACTTTAAATCCGTTCTCCTCTCGCTTGCTGTCAGCTGTCATTTCAGTGTGGATTTGCTGCGACCCTCCTCCACCCCGTTCACCTCCAGTTCACCACATTCAGTGTCGAGCTCATCAGAAGTCCATTCCTCATCGCATCCAGATCTTCAGCATCCTTCCACCACCACCACCAGTGTCTAGACTCCATTGGGAGGGTATCCTATACTGCTCACGGCTTCACTACCCCCCTTAAAATATGATGACGTCACAATGGGGTCTAATCGCCAAAGACTCTTAACATTTCTCATCTTTGTTATACACATGTCAATAAATATTTGTTCACTCATACTGAAGTCTCTCCTGATTGAAATACTCATTTGGTTAATTGTTCATATAAAAATATTGTTTAGAGCAGCTTAAAGTTAGCCATAAACATGCTGAAGCTCACCTTGTAAATGCTCTTATGGTGCATGGAGCGGTGTATCCAGTAGATACACATGTCCGTAAAGAACAAGAAACCAGCAATGCTCAGGAACACCCCGGGCCAGCCTGCAACAGAAACAAACTACCAAATTATTTTTTAAATCTTTGATTGATGGCTATTATAAGCTCACTTTTAGTCATTTCATAAAATAACTTCCATTCCAGTTTTGAGTTGATTGAAGTTAACATGAACCCTGGTTTCAGGTAACCGTTGTCTCACCCAGACAAGATTCGCTGACGTTGTCATAAAGTTTGCTGTTTCCCCTGACCTCCCAGAAGAAGAGGGCCACTGTGGGGAAGCTCATCCACAATATGGAGACAGTTCCTAGTTGAATCTCTTTTCTTACCTGGTTCTGTCGTCGGATCAAACACACAAAGGATTAGGATTTGCTTTGGAATGTATGGAATGTATCCAGGCCTGATGTTATCTTAACTAATCAAAACAAAACAGATTACACCCCCGATTAATGCATTGACCTTTACCTGGTGTACAAATGTGAAGGTGGTCCATTAAACAGCTTACCTTAATAAACTGTGGATGTTTCATGAGCTTGTGGTCAAACACATAGTAGAAGCTAAGCGCTCCAAAGCCCAGGTAAATCAGCTCTGCTGCCAGGTTGGTCACCACCCACAGGCTGATTATCTGACGCAGAGCCCCGTCCTCGGGCCATGAGGCCGGATAAACATACAGAGTGAATACATACTTGTCAGCAATGTTCAGCACATGATCCATGGCACGCTCTGTGAAGAGGGTGAAATGTATAGTATGACCAGTCGTGTGCTTAACTACAATGACACAGCACAAAGAAGAGCAGGATAAAATTCTGTCAAAAACTTAGGTTAGCAAAGGTACTTAATACTGTGTTTATGAAGACTCTCTGGAAGGCTTTTAAATCCCTGTTTCCCAAAAAACTGTGAAACAGTAGGAGACAAAAAACACAAGCATAGTTACAAGACAATCAAATTAAAGTATCATACCTGTATAAATGGTTACTGTCCTAATGCAAGCCACTATACCTGTACTATAATAGCTCAAAACACTCAAATCTCTCCTTCTTTGACCCCTCTATTAATATCGCTGTACTTCTTAGAGTGAATAACTGGAGTATTGTTGCAAATGACACCAGCACCTCCTCAACCTGGCTCCTGTTGTCCTCCAATAATGCTGACTGTTTGTAAGAGAGCGCAGCACTTTGCTGATGATTAGTTTCTGTGGTTACGAAAAGCTGCATCTGATGTGTTCTGTTTAACTTGATTGACAAACTTTTCTCAGACCCAATCAGACTATTCAACAGGAATTCCCCCGCACCTCTGTTGTAGAGTTGCCATAAGATGTAATCAGTGTGAAAACAGGGAAGCTGTAAATAACAGAGTTAGTAGTTAAGCAGCCACATATAGCAGGGCCAACCCTAGACTTTTGGGGGCCCTAAGCAGGATTTGGTTTTGGGGCCCCCCTCATTGTAACGTGTTTCCACTTTACATGGCACTGAACCAACTTGTGTATTGTAATTATTAGTTTAAGCACGCATAATGTACAAATAAGAATGTAAAGACTAAAGTGGGACCTGTTAGCAGCAACACTATCTTTAAATAGACTACAGTGAATACAGTATTTGTCTATTACCCCCTTATCCAATGACCAGTCCTTCTCAGGGCCTTTTCCTGGATCTGGCTGAAGTTTGATGTTTATATTTTAGTGTAATGTTCTCATTGGAAAGGGCTGAATCTCACCTGAAAAATAACTTGTAAAGAAACCCAGTTTATGTTGACTTTCGTTCTTGTCTTGTTCATTCATCTTGTTTAACTTATCATATCTAATACAATCACAACATTTTTTCACAAAATCCTGGGAGTGCTTGTTTCGTAGGGGACAGTAAATTACTTACTTAGCCTACCTTACTGTCCATTTCGCCAGTCTCTGAACTTATTGTTTTGTCAATATTTGTTGGCAAAAATGGCACGAAATGTTTTTGTTTTTGTTCAGTTTTTGTTTAGGAAGTAAAATTTTTATTTTGTACGGAAGCCAGGAACGGCCGTGATTGCAATTACTATTTTTTAATGCCGTTATCTCAAGATCACGAGTTAATTATTTTGTTATCTCAAGAAAATGAGCTTTGTTGTCTTGAGATAAGGAGATACCCAACCCGTTATCACAAAAGATTCTCAGCTTCCATAATTTCATTATTGTTCGTTAAGTCTTTTCTAGGGGGCCCCCGGTATCCGGATATTTAGCTTAATGGGTAGGGCCAGCTCTGACATATAGCATATGTGGAATTCCATGCAATGAGTAGAAGCTGGAGGAATCTGCTCACAGAAATCAACTTTGTCCCAAAGTGCTGCTAAGGACACCCATGCAGGTTATAGCTTCTCTCTCAGCAAAGTAGTCGCCCAAGTGATGTAGGTCTAGTTTCTCATCTTGACTTTTTTTTACATTCTTTATAATGGTTTACATCCCACTTTATTAACTGTTTATGCCTGACTCTTCACCTTTTATTTATACTTGAAATTAAAGATTAATTAATTTTGATTACCCCAATGTATGATTCCAGAACAATCACCATTAGCATGCACTGTCATACACAGTCTGCAGATATTACTGGCATAACTTGGAAACAGATAGGAGCAGCAGCAGCAGCTTCTGTCCAGCTGCTGCAGGACAGTTGCCTTCACTGAAAACAAAATATATAACACACGTGCTAAAAGCCTTTTCACCTTATCGTCAGATTTATTAGACTGTGTTCATCTCTGTGGCCACTCTATGAAATTCCAAAAAACTGTTTCATGCTTTTCAAACATTCTTTTGTCAGGATTTCCCAAAAGAGCTCATTGCTGAATTGGTTATTGGTGCCGAACTGACCTGATTAAGGACCAGGGCCAAACATCAAAAAGTGTGTGAATCACGAGTCCTCCTTCCCCCACACGCTGATTTAAGACAGAACACACAGAGCAAATGGTTTAGTGGCAGATGAACCACACGCTGCTGACATGAATTTACCATGCATTCAATTAAGTTTTCCACAAAATGTAAATATTTCTTCTACTAGCTGGTGAGGTTCAGAGAGAAACTCTTCTTTGCTTCATTTTATTGAGGCAGCAAGCACGTTGCGGACATCCAGGCAGACGTGTCAGTCCTGGTGGAACAAGATCCCAGCATGCTCAGCAAATAACAAGGAGCTCAGTTACAGCATGACCAGTCAGATCTGCTCATTTCGGTAGAGTTTGAGTGAAATAAACTTTTTATACTAGCTTAATAATAGTTCATTTGATTCCAAGTAATGGAATGTGCTTCATCATAATATGACTTACTAGATCATTCATATAAAACAAGTGAAATAATCTCCAATCTGATGTCTTTATATAGCATATATTCACATTCATAAGTAATCAGAAATGGCATTATAGCATTAAACCTATTTTGAACCACCCTCGATCTGTTTTAATGCAAAGTAAAATCACTTGCAAGGGTAAGCATGTCATTTTTTGCAGTGCACGTACCCGGTCTCATGCTGGGTTATAGGATCAAATTCTCGCTTAAATGTCTGCCCTCTGCACACACACACTCTGCACACTCACATGCACACAGCAAAAGTTAAGAGGTGTGAGTTTGATCAGGAGTTTAAAAAAATAAATAAATGTATCAACTCATGATCGTAAAAGCCCCCTATTAGACCTGTCTTGTGGCGTGTCTGACTGTATGACAACACATCCAACCCGTCACACACAAACATCTCACAGGCAGCGACGTGCATACTATCACTGAGCAAGAAATACAAGTGGACGATGTGATCCCTTCTCCTCGGAATAAGGAGGATGACACCTGCACAGAGAATCTGAACAAGATGATGAATGTTTTCATGCAAAGAGCTCCTCTTTACACATTATATTTTCTGTAGCCGATGTAATGTTTTTATCCACTATCACTTATATTACTTCATGTATATCCACACAAGTATATCTAATATACTGTGTAGTTTTAACAGGTGACAATATAGCCTACTGTATGTGTGTGTTGATGTTTTGTGCAGATCATGTTTTGGTCATGTGCTCCTTCAAAGTAAAAGTACAAATTGTACCTCATGTGTTGCTTGTACTTGAGTGTTTGGTATCCTTCACTATCCATTAACTTCTAAGTATTACAGTAAATTGGTAGGTTGTCATTTATGCTAACAGTGATTGCGTCCATTAGCTGTTTCATAGGTGAAATGTTTTTTACAGATGTTATAAGACAAAATAAAATGTAGATTACCTTTAAAAATGTGCACCTGAAATGCAAATGGCTCAAATACATGATGAGGATATTTAGAACCAGTTCAAAACTCTCCTGCAAGGAAAGCTCTTTCCTTCTCTCTCTCTCTCTCTCTCTCTCTCTATATATATATATATATATATATAGATATATATATAAAAATGTGCAGATGTCTCCCTCTAGGGGTCTCTGACACAAACAGCACCTCTCTGAGCAGTGTGCAGTGCTCTCATGTCATGACAAACAAAAGGAGGAATCAGGGCTCACTGAGCTTAATTCATGTGCTGGAGTGTTTCTGCATACAATACTTCACTAATCACATTTACTCTCCAACAGCCTGTTTAAATAATTCATCATTTAATCACTACAGATGAGTCTCTGTGAATAATCACACCATCTGTAATTGCGTCTGTCCATGACAGAAACTGAGTTCAGGCTGAACACATCAAAGTTCAGGCTATTGTTAACAATAATCGTAAGCATCACATCCATTCTCACTTAATGTTCCTAACATTGTTTGCATCTCATGGACGCTTATGTTGTATGTAGTTTTCTCATATCACATTGTCTGTGAAATGTGCAAATCCAGGGGTACATTTTTATGGTTGTATTACATAGAGTAGAAAAATGTACATGTGTGTCATTTATACACTTTTCTTGGGTTTGACCACCTCTTGTCTACACAACAAACATTTGTATGGGTCTGCCCAAAGCTTTGGTTGATATGACCTAGCCTACTCAATGTCATTTATGTCTTGTGATTCCTTTCAATTAATTGATATTCTAGTTGTTTCTAAAAAAAGTTGCACTCGGCCCTAAATCTTTCATTTCACTCGTTGCACTGATTTAAATTAGTCACATCATCCTATAATGACTCAGCTCATTGCGCAGGCCTGCTGACATGTAACAGTCACTTGTGTGGAAAAACACAGCCGGAAGGTGGCGAGCGCAAAAAAGGGACAATGTTGCCTTCAGGCTCCGAGCACAAGCTCCTACATCCGAGTAACGTAAATGTAAATAGTCACCCATCTGTGGAAACGTGTGCTGGCTAAAGGAAACAAACGAACACATAAACATATTCACATAATAGGACAGTAGTGTTCTTTGCTGGAGTGAGAATGCTAATCTCCCTAGGATTCAACAGGGAGTAGGCTAGGCTACCCATAATGCTTACACATATTGATTTAATTAAATAACCATAATGTATGCCCTCTGGAGCATGAAGCAAAAGAACCCGCTCAATTTGTCACGTGCACTCAGCTCGTGGATGAGAGATTTCCTACCGCACACGGTACGTAAAGGCAGCATAATAGACTGTTGCTCTTGAGCGCTGTTTGAAGCCAAAGCGGCCGGGTGCAGAGCAGCGGGGGAAGGACAACAAACAGCAGTTTGTTTGTGAATGAGTACCGTGTGCACAGAGCCGAAAACGCCGAGAAACATTACAGAAGAATGACTGTTTACGTGTGATGGGGAAATAAAATGGTCCCTCAGCTGAAAATAGGCTATTTTACTCCCATATAACCCCTGGAGTCCGTAACTTACTACAGACCACATGTAGAAAGAAAATCATATTCGGCCACATTACTTTTGATATCTTGTCCCGCACCCCTTTTATTTCGAAGGGGCCTCCATATAGGCTATCGGCAGTCTTTATTGTACCCATGAACGCATCCTGATAAGTTCTCCTCCAGATAAACTTCTACTTTCATTTAATAAATCCGTGCGCAAATTGAGCGCATGACTTGATCTTTGCGCACCGCAGTTCCTACTCGCAGATTTCCACATGAAAATAGGTTATTTTTCTCACACATAACCCCTGGGCTCTGTAACTCACTAGGGTAGGCCTACTGAACACACACATGTAGAAAGGACACTTTAATATCCTACAGGGAGACAGAGGTGGGATTTAATGTCCCCATATAGCCTACCTGAAAATGAAACAATCTGTTGATGAACCTGAGAAATCTGTGCTCTATATCTTACTGTAGCCTAAATAATGATGGTTTCCCCGTGTAAACACGTTCATTATTCCGGGGTTTAGTGTTCCCAGGGGGAATAATGGGGTCCGGGGGTCTTACGTAATGTTCAGACAACACGCCAACTCGTCCTCGCCTGAATCTCACTGTTCGCGCTCCTGGCTGGTTAACCAAGAAGTCGTGTGCACACACTTCTTTGTAATCATCTGCTACGTGCGTGCAGCGTCACAGCCTTTTGCACCCGGCCTTGTTGTTTCCAGGACGCTATAAAGCGGCCGCCCCTACACTGACAGCCACAACACCGACTCACCTGAGCCTGACGATACAACAGCTTCACACGAAGAAAACAGCCCTCAGCTGAAAAATGGACCCTTGCGACTGCTCCAAGAGTACGTGTTCTCTGTTATGTTTGGTCTTAACATTTCTCATGGTTGTAGTATTTTATTTGAATATTCATCATTAGTGAATAATATGAAACTGATCCGGCTTGATGTTGTCTTCCAGGTGGAACCTGCAACTGCGGAGGATCCTGCTCTTGCACAAACTGCTCCTGCGCCAGCTGTAAGAAGAGTAAGTGAAATAACATGCTTCCATCGATAACATGTGGAGAGTAATTCATTGGCATTGTAACCTCAACCCAGCCAGATTCTAATGGCTTGCACCTTTTCTTTTCCCCTCTCCACAAGTGTATAATTCTGTAACGGTACCCTGCTAGTGCTGGATCACTTCTTTTAAAATTGCTACTTGTATTTATGTTGACGTTGTGTTGATCTGAAATTACCGTTTTACATGACCTGCAACCAGCTGGCCAGGTGGATCTAATTAGCTGCCGCATAAAAGGGGTACATTTCAACTCACTCCACCAAGTTGTTCCTAATGGAACAATTTGGTGTTGTCCCCCCAGGTTACAGATTACTTGACTGTTGGTGTGTCACTATGTCTTCCTCTTATTGCAGGCTGCTGCCCATGCTGCCCATCCGGCTGCAGCAAGTGCGCCTCTGGCTGCGTGTGCAAAGGGAAGACGTGCGATACCAGCTGCTGTCAGTGAGGAGCCTCCAACATCAGGGCTCTAGGCTACTGGCCTTGTGATGGCGCATGAACTGCCTTGATGTAACTGCTGTTGCAAATGTATACAGAGAATATATTTTGTACAAATGCTGAAATAAACTATTCCTTAAGAATGTTTTGTCTTGTTTGGCTGTCGAAGCAGACTACAGGGTTTCAGGCCTCGGTATAAAATGAGCTGAGGCCTTCTGATTCGGGTGTGCTGCTGCAGTGTGAAGTCGTATAACCGAAGTCGCACTCGCAGTGATCAGGCTGCAGTGTTGGGTCCTAAGTTTAATAACAAAAGACAGTACTTCACTAAGTGGAAGGGCATGCGTGGACCCTCGGTTTAAGTATAGGAATATGCTAATACGCGAGCTAACGGAGATGTTTCTCCAATTTATAAACCAGACTGTACTTAACAAAACAAAACCCACACTTCATAACGAAGCAGTGTCATGTTCGAGTAGCCTCTCCACAAATGTAGTAGCAAGTTTGTTTAGATTTTTGTTCAAGTCAAAGGCTTGTCCGAATGTGAAGTCAAGAGTGAGTCGACCACAGACGGATTTCATCTTTTCAATCTAAACTTGTAGGAATCATACAAGCAAACATTAAATATTTATCACTCATCCTTTCAATCATCTTGTGACCACTCAAATTTTCTTAGACCTGGAAACGAGGTTCCGAATGGAATTTACTTAATTCATTATTTTGCGGGGAAGAATAACCAATGTTCACGCGAGTGACCGCAACAAAGACGGGTTTATTTTGACCTGGGCCTCCGCGGAACGCTCTAATCACGAGGAACAAAAAGGGACACGCTAGTTTCTGGTAGGACCAGTTATAGTGACGTACACCGGAAGTGTTGCGTAGTTTCTGTGTTCAGGGCAAAATTCTAACCCGTGTTTTTGTCGTCATGCAGTTTCAGCACTAGCATTTAATTAGACGGTAAATTATAATACACTGAAGTGGCTAAACATGCCTAAGGTCGTGTCTAGAAGTGTTGTGTGTTCGGACACCAGAGACAGAGAGGAGTACGACGACGGAGAAAAGCCTCTTCATGTCTACTACTGCCTGTGCGGTCAGATGGTTTTGGTGTTGGACTGCCAGTTGGAGAAGCTGCCCATGAGGCCCCGGGACCGAGCCAGGGTTATCGATGGGGCCAAACATGCTCACAAGTTCTGCAACGTGGAGGTGGACGAAAACGCGTACCTCAAGAGAGCCGAGGGCATCGAGAGGCAGTACCGCAAGAAGTGCGGCAAGTGCGGTCTGTTGCTCTTCTACCAGCACCAGGAGAAGAACAACCCGGCCACCTTCATCGTGGACGGATCCGTGGTCAAGTTCGGGCAGGGCTTCGGCAACACCAGCGTCTACAGCCAGAAGCAGCCGGAGGCTCCCAAAAAAGTCCGTGTGATGATGACCAAGCGGACCAAAGACATGGGCAAGTTCAGCTCCGTCACAGTGTCCACCATCGATGAGGAGGAGGAGGAGATCGAGGCCAGGGAGGTGGCGGACTCGTACGCCCAGAACGCCAAAGTGATTGAGAAGCAGCTGGAGAGGAAGGGCATGAGCAAGAGGAGGCTGCAGGAGCTGGCCGAGCTGGAGGCCAAGAAAGCGAAGATGAAGGGCACCCTTATTGATAATCAGTTCAAGTAGAGGAGTCCCAATGAGAACACAAAGTTATACTCTGGGGATCCTCATCCTCAGTGGATCCATGTGTCATCTGTCCAGTACTGGCCAGTAGTTTGTCAGGGGCAACACAGCACTCCAGTACATAGAGAGGGCAATATTTGGACATATCCGTGCAAGACTGATGATTTGTGTAGGTGTTACATATTAAGGTGGTGATCTTGGGTTGACGTTGTAGACCTTTAAATTTGTTTAACATGTTATTTTGTACAAAAATTAAAAGACCAAATAAACCAGTTTGGTATTTTTTATTGGAAAAAAACCCATTTGTTTTTGGTGTAATATTCACGGTGGTGTCTGCAAGTCCTGCAAAAGTCTTCAGGTGTTTGAGATTGTGAGGTCACTGGTCTCAAATAATGTGCAGAGGTCTTGAAAATGTGTGTTGGTGTTCACTTCTTAAAATATCTTCCATATGACTGAATGATGGATTAATCAATGAGACACTATTCTAAAGGGAATTTGTATGTAAACATACAGGTTGGAGCTGAAGTGATAAATTGATTGTCAGAAATAACCGGCAACAATTCTAATAATCAGTTAATCATTTATCAAGAAAAATTGCCAAACTTTCTCTGGTTCCATCATAAGATTTGCAACTTTAATATGATTATAAGTTGAATATCTTTTGGTTTTTAGATTCCATTTAGCTGCTTCAGTTTCAGGGTCCTTGTATTTTGCACGTTAGCTCACTGTCACACTGTCATGGCTTACTGAGACACCTGAATAGAACAGAGCCGCTGTTAATGTTATTACAGAGACATTAGACAGCAGCAGCTGAATCTATGTTATTTGTAAATTTGGATGCTCCTAAAGGTTTGTTAACATCAATTATTTTGTAAAAGAGACCTATATTTTCAACTGTGATCAGAAGTGAACCCACAAAATTCAGATTTTTTTATCAATAAGTCAAACTAAAATTGTATGTGAATATACTACCTCAAATTTAACAGTACTGAGAGGATTTAAAATAAGTATTTGATATAAACATTTTAATGTTTATTTGTAATATTTATAATGATATACACAGATACACACACACACACANNNNACATATATATATATATATATATATATATATATAAAACACTTTTGAGTCTGACCACATGTAGAAAGGAAATGATAATATCCTACAGGGAGACAGGTGGAATTTAATGTCTCCAGCATGTAGAAGCATTTAAGCTCTTTTTTTTTTCTTTGACACCAATCACTTGTCTGAACTTTTTCTTAGTGAGTAAATACCTAATTCGGCCACATTACTTTTGATATCTTGTCCCGCACCCC
>LKNJ01003260.1:0-47855 GCA_002120245.1 Maccullochella peelii | reverse complement strand
AAGGATTTTAAATTCTATTCTGGATTTTACGGGAAGCCAGTGCAGAGAAGCTAATATGGGAGAAATATGATCCCTTTTGCTGGTTCTTGTCAATAAACGTGCCGCAGCATTCTGGATCAACTGGAGGTCTTAAGGGACTTATTGGGTCAGCCTGATAATAGGGAGTTGCAATAATCCAGTCTAGACGTAACAAATGCATNCTACTCTTAAATGTGAGGAGGGTATCTGCCTCCCATACACAAATGGGAAGCTGGTTCCACAGAAGAGGAGCTTAATAGCTGAAGGCTCTGGCTCCCATTCTACTTTTAGAGACTCTAGGAACCACAAGGAACCCTGCATTCTGGGAGCGCAGTGCTCTAGTGGGGTAATAGGGTACTATGAGCTCTTTAAGATATGATGGTGCCTGACCATTAAGGGCTTTGTAGGTGAGGAGAAGGATTTTAAATTCTTTCTGGATTTTATGGGGAGCCAGTGCAGAGAAGCTAATATGGGCGAAATATGATCCCTTTTCCTGGTTCTTGTCAGTAAATGTGCCGCAGCATTCTGGATCAACTGGAGGGTCTTAAGGGACTTATTGGGGCAATAATTATCTTGCTCTTAATGAAGGTTATTGGCGTGTGTCATTTGATGTATCTCTTCATAATGAGGCAGGGTAAAGCCCTGTGAGGCTGAAATTGTGAATAAGTATGTTTGTGTCCAAGGGCCTCCTCACCCCGTAATCTATCCTTGATGATGACACCTTGACAGAGTCTTTACGCCACTACACCAGCCGGCAACTGCTAAACTCTGCCAAAGCCCAGTCTGACCAATATCCATGTCATTCCAACACTCCACAATGAAAAATTGCCAAGAATGTGTCACTTTGTATGCATCTGTGTTTTATCTGGGGAAGAGAACCCTTTAGTGTTCCTTTAGAGCACAACACAGTTACATTAAAGGCCCTATCGGTGATCCCAGGACCCCATTATGACTGTGTGAAGACACTGCATTTCATGTAGTTGAGAGTATCACTTTCTAATAAGTTGCCCTTGGTTCATAAACTGTAATTAATGGCTGTTACTTATAAGCCATTAATACAAACAACTTCAAACAACTGGCTAGCTAACTAGCTTTTTCCGTAGCTTTTGACTCGCAGAATCCTTTGTGTCCTTTAAGGACCTCCTGTCTGTGTACTTGAGTAGTCTTGTTGTGTATGTATAGTATGCAGACTTCTTTGAGTACTTAAAGAAGGCTATGAGATAAGGCCAAAGGCTCCGTTTAGAGTATGTCATCACAGATAAGAGTTTATTGTATTCAATCATCAAGTGAAAGTTGTTAAAACTCATTAGCTGAAGAAAGTTGTAGTCTAAGTTTTAGTCAGACTCTATCTGTATCATTTAGGCATTGTTGGGAAATCTATAATAGATCATCCTCTTTGCAGTTTGTGGACAGGGTTGGATTTAGGCGGCTCTTACAAGCGGCTGTTCAGCATGTTGAGAGAGCTGTCTGACTGGTCGTCAGCCTAACAAATCAATGATTTGGTCCAGTCCATTTAGTCCAGTTTTTATTTATTTTTTGCTGCACCATTGTACACAGAGCAACACAGGATAACAGTATGGCAGGTTATAAACTTTTTTCTACGCGCTTCTCTGATCAGGTTGCTGAATGCTACAAACACAGAAAGACATCTGAATACAAGTGAATGTAAAGCTTCTGTAATCCTTATACACACAAACAGTAAAATAGTGCACACAAATTACAGAGGGTACAGAGGTACAGAGGGTAGTGCGGTTGTCCATCAACCCCAGGGTTGGTGGTTCGATCCCGGCTCCTCCTGTCCACATGTCGAAGTGTCCTTGGGCAAGACACTGAACCTTAAGTTGCCCCCGGTGGAGGCCAGCATGGCAGCTGTGTCCCCATTGGTGTGTGAATGTGTGTGTGATTGGGTGAATTAGACTACTGTTAAAAAGCTTAGATTACTGTTACAGCGCTTTGGGAACCGTTTCAACGGTTGAAAAGCGCTATATAAGTAAGAGTCCATTTACAAATGCAGAATTAGCAAAGCTGGGTCACCAACCAGACCCTACGTCTGAAGGGCTGAAAGGGGCACTCCACCAATTTCACCCTGTTGATGTCATAGTGATGTAATTAGGGTTATCTCATGTTGAGCTTGGAGACTACACATTTATAACAGAAAGTTACACACTGAAGGTGTGGAGTTTGAAAGTCATGAGCATTTACCAGGCAGAGAGGGCCAAATGAAAGACACTATTGAATTGCATTATGGGAAGTATGTTTTTGTTATGTGTATGTATGTGTTTATTATGTCCATGTTTTTGGAGCTTGACTCATATGAGGGACTAAAAGTCAGGAAATTCTGCCTCTGCTGCTTAAATTTTGACCATTATTATTTAAAATTTTTAATGTGTCTCTCATGTCACCTGACTTGGTGCAATACTAAAACACTTTAAGGCAACACCTGAATTATTACCCAATCATGAGGCCTCATCTTGTATAGGGAACCTGAGTTAAAATCTAGTTTTATGGCCTTGATTAATTCAGTTGATATTATGCATACATGGTGCATATTTAAAAATGAATGTGTGCTTAATCAAATGACCAAAAACTTATTAGTAAGAGTGGGTGAGAAACAAGCAGAACGTATTATTTGCTTTCATTTTTAGAGCCCTAAATGTGATCAGAAAAAGTATATTATTTAGTATTTGGATTAGACAGTGTCAGGATTTACAATAACACATACGCTTTGTTCCTGATAAACTGTTGCACAGCTATTGAATGCCAGAACAGTTCCACCTGTGACTGAAGCTGATCTGGAGCAGAGAAGGTGTGTAAACTGTCTCTCACGGTTGAACTCATCGTTTATGCATTGCTGTTGGTGTGAAAAGGGAAAACGACAACAGATGTGCGCAACAATCTGTTGAGGCTTTGGAGAGGGAAACAGAAATCCAATTTAAGTGTGTATACCGGAGATGCATTTTAACACCAGGTGTAAATGTAATCCGGCTAAATCAGAGCAGAGACACACGCCAGATATGAGACACATCCTGGTGCCAGTTGGAGAGGAGGCCAGAGCTGGAGAGAGGGGATATCGAGGGATCACATCCATCCTTTTCCTTTTGTTATTCCACCGCTGATCCATTTTCTGCTTTAGTCAGAGAGCTGGCAGCCACATTCACAGGGAGGGAAGGGAGCGGAGAGTGAGGGAAGGCTCCTGAGGAATAGGAGGAGCTCCACCTAGTGGCGGGAAAAATATATAATTAATGCAAATGCACAGTGAGGGAAAGAGAATAAGAGTGTGACCACACACTCTTGTCATATAATGGTGGTGGCACAAACAAGACATGAAATACTCCTTTTAATGCAGAAATAAATAAGTCGGTGTGTTTGTGAAAGTGCAACCTTTGTTTGCAACACACACCTACACACACACGCACGGAGGCTGAATAACATGCCCATGCTATCTTTTTCTAACACCCCCTTTCTCCCTTTCTCTTTGTGCTTTTTAATAGCAACCGATTTAGCTCCTGTTTTTCACACAAACACATTCCAGCACACACACGCTCTCATATCACCCTCACACACAGCAATACAGGAGGTGTCAGGTGGGTTCACCTTGCCTGATGACAAACATGTCTTTATTAATATGGGAGGCAACTTTGTTAGAGGATTGATTCATCAGCTATGGCGGCAGTGTTTGTGTCTCTCTGGCAGGGAGAGGTGTTTGTTTGGTAATTTATGAGGCGGTGTTGATGCAGCGCTGCGTGCAGAAATGTATGCTGCGTGGCAGGTTATATGGTGCGGAGCTGTAGTTTGCCAAGTCGGGTGTTACTGTATCTTCTTATAAGGGGGCTTCTTGGCAAGTGTGACACTGTGACTCAGGTGACAGATACATATGTTTGTGTAAACACACACACAAACACACAGTTTGAAGCAGCTCAGTCACACTGCTCCTCAGCTACTGCTGATGTTAAAGCTGCACAGTGCTGCTCAGCAGCTCTGAGATCTGATGTATGTGTGACTGGGAGAATGCTGAACAGGGTGTATGTGGAAAATAGCATGTATGTGTATGAACTGAACCTGCCCTTCAAGGGTCAGTTCACCCAAATAACAAAAAAACAAACACATACGTTTTTACCTCTAGTGGTATCACCATGCAGATAATTTTAGATTTCTGCCCCCAACTCCAATATAAAACAGTTTTCATAAGGACTATTTCTTCCATTGGTCCAATGATACCAGCCCGTTCTCATTCCCAGGGCATCAAATACCGACGCTTTGTACCAACGTCTCATACAGACGCACAAGGGTACATAACATTACGTATGTGACTTTTCCTAAACCTAACCAAGTAGCTTTGCTGCCTAAACCTGAAGGGTACCAAAGCAGCGTCGGTATTTGACAACCTGGGATGAGAACGTGTTGAGTAAGTGATCCGGGCTGCATTAACATGCTATGGGTCCTGACAGAGAAAATGAGCTGTGGCCCCCTGCCACTAATGTGCTTGTCAGACTGAAAAACAGCGTTTGAAATCCACACACATTTCTGACATTGGAATCAGGGGGCTGACACATTTTGCTCACGCAGCCTATGCAGTAATTGGCCAAGTGTGTGGAGGTGAGGGTTTGAACTTCTCTCTCATGCTGTCTTTTTTATTGTTCCCACAACTACTTCCACCACTTTCCGTGTGTACAACCAAGTGCAACACCATGAATGTCTTCGAGGAGACTACAAAGACACGCAAAAGACACTGCCTTCCAGTGTGGTCATTTGAAAAATTATTAAATGTCTTTGCCTTTGTACAAACTTCAGCATACTGAACCCCTAAGTCCTCTAGCAGCCACATGAATTTTGACACCTTGACATTGGGAGCAAAGGAGGAAGTCCACAGAGATAGGGGGTCAGGGAGAACTTTGCCATGGGATACCACTGTTTATTTCCTGTTTCCTACAAACAGTCAACATTTCCATGAACCATGACCACAGCCTCTCCCTAACCTTAACCAAGTGATTACTTTTGTAACCATTACAAGGTCCTCCTAACCATCATGAAGCAGTGACCCAACCATGATTTTTCCATAACACTAACCAAGTAGTTTATGTGCCTAAATTTAAACAAACCTGGACCATAAGATCAAAAAACGGTTATATATATACTGCTGAAACAGTCATTTGTTACAGTTTTTGGAGGGCGCTGCCAAGCAGAACTGTAGAGAAATATGGAACTGTTCTCCTCCACCTAGTGTTGCCTCACTGGTGCTGCTGGATAAGGAGGCAAAGGATGAGTGAGAAATGAATAAATTACAGCACAACCTTGCTCTTTTGAATGAAATGTTGCGGAATATGGAAACGTTTTTGTGTCATATGTTTTTATTTTTTATATTGTCATTGTTATTACTCTTGATGCTTAACTGGCTAGGAAGCCACACACGGCTGATGTGTCCTTCACGTTTGTTTTTGTTATTTTCTGTAATTCAAGGCTTATTTTTTTAACACACCTCACACACACACACACACACACACACAGTGAGAAACTACATTCTGTATATCTAAAGTTAGAAAAGATTAACCCCCTACACACATAGACTTCCATCAGCTTTGTATGTCTGACATGTACTCTCTATCTCACACCCACCCACACACACACACACACACACACACACACACACAAACACACAAACAGTGGTATCAGGCTAATCTGCTGTGGTGCAGACCCAGTGTGTCCACAGATAGTAGCCAGCAACCCAGGAAGGTGTTTACTGCCATATACAGGGAGATTACACTGGCTTATTGTGCCCTAAGACACACACACACACACACACACACACACACTAACACTACCCATTGCTCTGCCTCACCGCTGCTCACACACATACACACACACACACAGGCTCACAAACACTCTGGTCCATCAAAGCAGATACATACTGCACATATATCGACCACGATTACACACACACACACACACACACGCACACACACACTCATGCTCACTCACACGTCATTACACACAATGTGTTAAACAAAACAATTGAGAAAACAAAAATGCTCACACTCAAAATGGACACAGCAGCTATTGTTCAGCTGATGGTCCATTATCGAACCACTGGCAGCCCTCGTCATCAGTGTGTGTGTGTGTGTGTGTGTGTGTGTGTGTGTGTGTGTGTATTTGTGGCTTTAAACTTTCTGTCACACTACAGTGCTGCTACATTTACTCCACACACAAATCACATATTTTTGACTTGTCAAAGCAGTAAAGGGCAGGTGGAATTAATAACATTAATGATGGCTGCATTCCATTTAGATGAGCCAGTTGCAGGGTTCTGGGATGGAGCTATTGACAAGTCAAAATGTCTGCTGTGAAAATGTGAGAGTGAATGAATGGTTGTCTGTCTGTGACAGTCACAGGTGCAACACCAGTCCAGTTGTCCAGGTAGTAATGAGTCTCTAAACTGGTTTTAGGGCTGACAATAATCAGCAGACATGAGGATGGCATGGTATTAAATGTCCCTTTATAAATTACTTTGAGGAATATGTTCCTTCCCTAAAAATTACAAACCAAGCGCATGATTGGCTAAAAGGTGAGAGGGTGGTGACTACACCACTGTCATAAAAAATGGCATTATGAAATGAAAGCAGACATTTGACAAAGGCCATTTTAAAATAAAAATGTCTGTAATTAAATAAAAATGAAGTCCTATAAAACTCACTTTATTATGAAAATAAGAAGTATGAAATAACATTTATAAGTTTTAATAATTTCTTTAACATTTTTTTGTTTAAGACTATTGTTTCATTTACATATTTTTTATTTCATAATTATTTATTAAATATTGAATACTTTGGAGCACCATATGTACAAGATACCTTTTATTATTAACATTTAATGAACACCAGAATGTTTCCCTAACCTTAACCAAAGTGTTTTTGTTGCCTAAACCTAACCGCAGCCAGAATTCTGGAGTGAACCCAGGACTCCGTGATGCGCTTAGTACGCCCATCCCATCCACCCCGACTTCCTTCCAGCAATTCCGGTGCGGTTCATAAATGTAGAGCTTCATGCTCTCCAAAAAATGTTGCCGTTCTACCCATGGGTACTGGGTAAAGTTAACCAATTATTGCATCGGTGCTACATAGGCCCCAAAGTGGGTTCATTGTGACCCAATAGTAAGTGTTTAGGGACCCTCTTTCTGGTGTTTGCTTAAAATTTCCTTTGGGAGTGGGGGCAAGGAAAGTCCTGGCTACGGCTCTGTCACCACTGACATCACCTGTTGCAGCATTTCCCAAATAGGAAAAGATATGATTGTCTTATCATTGGTTGGATTAATCTACCTTGGATAGCCCCTCTAATGGTGCCAACTCACATGAATGTGCAGAATCAAGGGTTGCAGCACATAGGCATGTTTAGGACTAGGGGTATGATGAGGAATTTAGTTTAGTGATGTCACTATACAGAAGTTCTGTGCAGATATCATCTCCAGCTGCCACCAGAGAAGGAAAGACAGAAATAAGGGCATCCAAAATCCCTGAGACAGCAGAGTGTTTCAGCATCTCATCAAGATGAATGGCTTTAATCAATCGACTGCTTGCTGTCAGCCTCTGTCTGACAATCAATACCAAACTGATAATGGCAGCATACACACCCACGATACATAGTTATACATGTACACACACCCTGAACGACACTGTATGAAATCTCACATTCTACATAAACAGTGGCGCGACACAGACACATCTCAAAAACACATACACACACACACACACACGCACACACACAGTGTGTATCAGTGTACCCATGACAATAGTAACATTATTGGCTTCATTCCTGCTGTCATTGAGGGGATCTGTACTGACGAGATAACAGACACAGTGTGTGTGTGTGTGTGTGTGTGTGTGTGTGTGTGTGTTTGTCTCTCTACCTCTCTCTCTGTCTCTCTCTCACACAGTTTTCCTCTCTTTCTCTGCAGTCATATTCCCTCCTTCTGAATCTTTCTCTAATACTCTCCCCCCACCTCTATCCCTCTCTCTCACTGATGCTCACTTGCTTTCTGTCTGTCCTCTGCTTCAGCACAGAGCCTCAGATTGCAGAGACAGACAGAGACATTGAATGAAAAAAATAAATGTGAGAAGAATCGGATTGATTGCTGCACTATTTTCTTTCTTTTTTTTAAAAAAACTTTCAATGTGTACGTGTTTTCAGTCCCTTTTATTATTTATTTTATTATTTTTACATTACCCTTTATTTCTTAAACATGCATATTCCTCTCAAGTCATTTTAAACAGCTTTTGGATACTTTTGGGGCCGTTGCCCGTTGGACTTTAGAAATACTAAGGTCATGAGTGGAAGCCCCCCCCCCAACAATACTAGATCTTCATGGAACTGTCTGACCAACACCTGCAACTTATTATACTGTAATTCTTCACTGCTGTGAGTAGCTCCTCTGTTTCATTGTGCATTGACTCATGGGGCTATATTGCATATCAGTGGGCTTGTTTGAGATGAGCCAGGCCTTTGCAGAATCGATCATTGGCAATCACCACACAATGCCTGTGAGTTGAATTTCTGTCCATCTTGATCCCGACTTGCTGTGACATCATGCTGACATCAGGAACAATAATCTGACTAGATCAAGGCTGCAGTTTTTAGAGCCAGAGCCAGCATGCAGACGCTCCTTACCGTACATTACCACATTTAATTCTTTGAAGTATTATGAAGCAACACAAAACTTTTGGTAACAAGTGGAACAAGAGGATTCTTAAAATAACATTTATATAAACTGGTGTTCAGCCCTGACAGTCTAATTATGCCTGGCATTCTATCAAGGAAACTTGCGCATTGTATTTCTGCTCTTCTTCTCTCTGTGTATGTAAGGATATGGACAGGACATTTCCATGAAATATCTATGTAAAATTATTTGATTAATATGAAGATTAAAGGGTAGCCTAAACACTTTATATACTGATATATGGTATGTAAATATCAAACAGAACATAATTTAAACAACACTGTTGGCTGAGTAAAAGTTGGACAGATCCAATAAATAACATTTTATTTCTTTTGCGCATTGCATTGTGGGAGAACAGTGTACATCAACAGCCCACTCAACTGTCAGGTGTTTACTGACAACTTTAAACATACTGAGTTTTGTTTTTTCCAGTGTGAGTACACTGCATACCTGTACATAACACAACAAACCTGGAATGAATTAGTATGTAGTATGAAATTGGGACATGGTTTGATTGACGTTCACTGGAGCACATATTGCATCACTTCCTGTTAGTACAAAAAGGTCAAGTATGAAGGCATTAAAGGTGTTCTAGATGAAGACATTGTATTGACTACAGTGGTCAACCAGAGTTGCATTGATGTAAAACATTGATACCATACCAATACAACCACAGGACAGTGATGTTAGGCTGTTAATATGAATGACAATATCATGATCATGATTTTGCTCAGGTATCTAAGTTGGAAGAAGGGTGTTAATTTAGCTCCCTGCTGATCAGTACTGACAAAACAAAGGGACACATTTAGAGACTATTTCTTATCAGGAAGTTAAGGTCAGAATGTTCTAGAAATAGTGTATGCTAGCCTGATACAGAGCATCCTTCTGTTTAACAAGTATGGTATGGTGACCTAACTGTGGCAAATAAAAACAGTTGGGTAAGAACATCTGGGAAAATTGTGGATCACCAACAAAAGTCATTAGATGTTCTGTATAATATTATACAGCAAAGGTTTATCTACTGTTCATGACTGTGGACACTCCCTCCACTCTACATTCAAGATAATGCTGTCTGGATAATGTTATAGAACAAAAAAGATACATATATATATATATAATATATATAAGGGATTGTTTTTTCCATGTGTAATCAGTATAATGAACAATGCTGGGAGATTTCAGTAATTTGTTTCAACTTGTGCACGTATATATGTGTATTGTTGATGATTTGTGATGTGTTCATTCTTTTTATTGTGTTGTGTTAACACTGTCTTCATTGGTGAGGCAAAGGCAATTTTCCTGTCCTGGCGGGACAATAACGTTTAGTTTATTCTATTCTATTTCCCCTGCAGGCCCCATTGAGCTGTTTCCCTGAAAGCTGCAGGATGGTGATTTCTCCTCCAGGGGGCTCTGCCTGGTTGTCTGCTCTCACTCTTCTCTGGTTCCCTGTCAGGGCTTGGTGCTGCTAGTAGTAGTAATAATATGGTGGTAAGAGCTGGGTGCTGGAGTCATTGGTTTACAGTGCACATGGTGAACCTCTAGGTGTCACCCATTATCTAGCTGTTAATGCAACAGAGGAGGGAGATTTTCTACACTGAATCCAAACCCCTCCATGAAACTCTCAACAACCCTAAACAGCAGCTATTTCCATCTGCCTCCACAGCACATTTCTCCCATCAGCCACCACACATCCAAGTTTGATCCTTTTGTTTCGTGAATTCAAGTGGCTCTGATTTTGCTGACAGAATGCACAGTGTCTCTGTGTTTTTCTGGGCTGAGACAACAATCCCGGCTGTATCAAGTCATTTAGTGTTTGTGGAAATGCATCAGTGCTTTCTCATATGAGCAGGAGCATGTCGCACAAATTGCAAACACTGACAAGAACCCAAATTTGCTGATGTGAAGATGAAGTCTTGTGATGGGTTTAGTGAAGGGTAAACTTGCCTGTACTGTTTATCCACACGATACAATCTTTTTAAGCTTTATAAGTTTATAGAGGACATCAAAATGTATGGTACTGACCAGATCATTTCCAGTTATCAAGAGTAGGGCTGCAATAATCTGTCAGTTATTTGTTCAGTTAATTGTTTAGTCTATAAAATTCCCAGATCCCAAGATGACGTCTTCAAATGTCTTTTTTTGTCTGACCAATAGTCAAAGATATTCAGTTTACAATAATATAAAACAGAGAAAAACAGCAAATCCTGATATTTGAGTAGCCAGAACCAGAGAATGTTTCACATTTTTAAAATTTCCTAATTTTGATAAATTACTGAAACGATTAACTGATTATCTAAATGGTTGTTGATTCATTTTCATTGTTCGACTAATCAGTTAATTGCCTAAATGTTTCAGTACTGAACAAGAAAGTTGATGAATTCAAACCCTACCCTACCCCTTGGTCTTCATTGGTATTGCATTGAAATATTGGCCTGAAAAGTGTTTTTGATGACTATTTACTGGAAAGTTTTTACATGGAGTTTTGACCTGATATGTTGTGTTATTTCACTTCTTACTTCATTGAGATTGTAAGCAGTAGTTAACAAACCAGTCTCACCACAAGGTCAATTTAGAAGCTGTTCTGGAGCTTTTACTCATAGAGAAGTCTTTAAAGTGCTCAGAAAAATGGAAATCTGAACATCTACAATTCCCTGACAGTAATGGCAGGGAGTTGGGCAAACTTTATCTGTTGAGGAAGACCGTGTGATGCATACACAGCTTCTAAATGGACCTTGTGGTAAGTAGGTGCTTTGTCACCTACTTACACCATATTTCCTTAATAGTAGTTGGCTTTTGAAAAATAGAATTTTCTGAATGTTTTGCCTTTCTTCAAGGTTATGATGATTTGTATAACCTTCATTTGATTTCCAGTTTGATATAAGACTTAAACTGGTTCTCCAATCTTCACTTATTGTGCATTTTACTTCCAGTATTTTCTATTGCCACTTTTCTATTGTATTCTATGGATCTTGAGATCCATTGTTTGTACTTTAACAACTGATTGGTTGTTGCAGCCTGTGGCTCTAGTATAAAGATCCTGTTGTTTCATATGGTGAGTTTGATGCATGATGAGAAAAAAACCCATTAAGACCCACTTCAACTCCTTTCAGTCCGCAGCAGAGTGAAGTTTTGTGAGATTTACTTGTACAGTGGCTTGATATTGAATTGTATCATACATGGTACATGTTGTATTTTATTGGAGGTACACAGTATTTATTCACTCTCATAAAGTACATAAAATACTATAGAACCTCCCACTACCACAGCAAAACTTATAACAACTTAACATATAAACCACAGACACCTCAATAATGTTTATGTATTATTTTTATTTGTGTACCGTCCCCTTCCCCACAATAATCCACAAAGACAAGTGTCCATTAATTCAATAATATATTCATGTATACATATCATAGTGACAAATAAAAAAGAATCACAATAAAAAGGATAATTTAAATATGTAGAATGTCGATCGCATGTCAAAGTCTTGATTCAACGCTTTTGTACTCAACATGCAAAATATAAAAATAGACTTCTGATTAAGTTTATATACACTTTTTTTATAAATATAAGTATACAAATGTATTTTTAAAATACAAAGATAAATACAGTCACATAGTGTACATTGTGTACCAAACCAGCAATTACAAACAAGTTTTTTGGATATTTAGCATTCACAAAACACAATTATTACATCAGAAATGCAACGTTAATGACAATTGCAAGTCTTTGTTCGTCTTTTTTTCATTTCAGTTTTCTTTCTGTCCTTCTTTTGCCACCTACAGTCCTTTCCGTTTATTCTGAAGTAAAGGAAGCAGTCAGTGAGTGGTGAATAAATAAAGAGGATAAGAAACAGGAAGTCTAGCTTTGTCGGACATCCTGTAAGAGTTTGTTGATCTCAGCCACAAGCTCACTGGCGTCTACCAGCTCATGCCGGCTGTCGCTGCGTTTGCCCTGAAGGTGGCTGAGCACTGAGTCAAAATCGTCCTCCTCGTAGTTCTCTGGGATCTCCTCCATGGCTGGCAACCACTTGGAGGAGGGCCCGGGGAGCGGCACCGGCACTGGCACCGGGGTCTGCGAAGGCTGCACCAGAGTGGGGCTGACCAGTGCCGTGAGCAGGGGGCTGCTGTGGGGTTTGGGGATGTGGCCGCTGTTCTGGGGGCTGTTTTTGGGCGCCTGCGAGCCCTTGTGGCTGCTGCTCTGGGAGCTGAGCTTGGTGCTGGGTTTCAGGGTGTGGTAGCTGCCAGCCTGGTGATGGCCAGATGGGCCGATGCTACTTCCCGGGTTCTGGAAGTGGGTATTGGCTGCCCAGGCTGCCACGCCCTGCTGGTGGACGGAGGGGTTGGGCTTGCCGGGGAGATGGCTCCTCCTGCGATCTAAAGATCCAGTCATGGGGACGCCCACCCCGCTCAGGCTAGTTCCCTTCTGGTTCTCGTTGACCTGGACGTACGAGTCCAGACCCTGGGGTAGCAACCGTTGGAACACACTGCTCATCTCTGACAGCAATGATGTGGTCCCACACAGGTCTTCTTCTCTTGCCTCACCCCTGCTGCCCTCTCCCCCCTCCTCTTCTCCACCGTCCTCACCACCCAGGTCCTTGCCGAAGGTGGAGAAGCTCTGGTTCCGGGCGGGGCCAGTGTCAGTGCAGGGTTGCGGGGTCTTTTCCTGGGAGAGGTCGGTGGCTTGGCGGGCTTCTTCACCAGGGATGTAGAGGTTGCTGCGGTAGTCGGAGGAGGACGAGGCTGGGGAGGCCAGGGGGGGCATCCAGCACTGATCTGAGTGACCCAGGACACGACACTCCTCTGTGCATAGCCTCATAGCTGGGAAGAAAGACAGAAAAACTCATAAGCAATTAGGAATACTGAGCTGCAAATGTAGTCAGAAAGGGATAGAGCTTGGAATCAAACATCAGTTCTTATTTCATACCAATTGAAATGCATCTTTAGCACTGAGTATTAAGAGCTGTCAAGTACTTAAAGATGGCATTGAATATCTGGTCTTTATCTTCTGTACTTATTCTCTGATCAGATAGTTCCTGACTTTAATCAAAATTTTGACAATTTAAGGCTATTTTATTCAGGCAAAGTTCTTTGCTTGTGTTTAGACCCAATTGATACTAGTATCAAAAAGTTGACAACTATACCCAGCCCTACTCATTGGTGTTGAAAAAAGAACATTGAAGTAAAAACATTAAAGTATTTACATCTAGGGCTGAAACGAACAGTTATATTCATTATTGATTTGTTTGTTGAAGTTCCGTGACCAACAGTCCAAAACCCAAAGATATTCAATTACAATGATGTAATACAGAGAAAAGCACAATGTCCTCACATTTGAGAAGCTAGAACCAGAGAATGTTTGTCATTTCTGGTTGATTAATTGACTGAAATTATTAATCCATTATCAACATTGTTGCCAACTAATGTTTTTTAGACTGATTAATTAAATGATTAATTAATCGCCTAATTATTTCAGCTGTATTTACACTGTATTAATTAGGAAATTAGGAGGTTGGTTCAGCAATTGTGTATTTATTATATGTGCTATGCAACTGTATGTCTGTAAGTCTGCAAGTAAAGAATTTGACAACTTGTGACAAGGAACTGTAAGTAGGCATTGCTTCATCTTAAATGGTCATAAAACCTAAAAAGGTGGGAACCAATGGACTCGGGTAGCTGTCCAGTGAAAACCATGGATCTCCATATTTGGTGATTTTTAAAAAGGATTATTTCTTCTTTATGTCCTGAGAAAATTCTCCTACCACTTAGGCTAACAAACCCTTTAATGATTTTTAAAATGCAATGTCAAAGGCTGTTTTTCTTGAATAGTTGACATTTTGGACGTACAGTACTTGGTTATCATGCACATTATATCTAATAGAGTGATCACATAGTTGTTATATTAAATGTGTCTTGCAGATAATACTAAAAGAGATCCCATTACTGTATGTGTACAGTTTGTACATATTTTCATGTTTGAACGAAACAACCATACAATTGATGACAAAATCAAAGAGCTTTACAGATGATTCCTGTGAGTTGAGCCTGCCTCTCCTCAGGTGTTTTTGCTGCACTGAAATCTGCCCTAATTAGTCTGAAAGGCTCTCTGCAGGAGCACTGCCTGCTACAGTACCTTCAAATGTATTTACCATGGAGAGACAATTCAGCAAGGCCGATCAATGCCTATTACCCATTCAAAATAACTCCTCTAAAAGCCCTGCATTTTTCCCTTTCAAGTCGATCTTTTCAATATTAAATCTTCAAATAGAAATTCTCTGAAGAATAAATTAGACAAATCAAATATGCCAACTTAAAGCCTTCATTAAAGGAGTGTGGCGCTTTTCAGTCGTGCTATTGAGGGACTTCATTATGCCCTCATTAACATGAAAGGAACATTTATAATACATCTTAGGGCAGATGAAAAGTGCATTTGGGTGTATTGGAAGGGGAAAAAAATAGCAGCGGCAGATAGGTTGTCCTGCTGATGAAAGGGTAAAAATGAAAGATTTAACCCAACTGATTTGTGTGTAAAAATGAAAAAAAGAACGCGTCAGGCAAACATTAACTGAAAGCCTGCCTGTCTGACTGACTTTAATGTCAATTCAGCTGACTTACTGACTGATTTACTTGCCAATTAAGTTATCAGACTAGTTTTTTCAAAACTCTAGACTACATGGTTCGTTGCCAATAATGTGTTTGTTTACTTGAGAGCTTTTCTTTTATAGAATTTTATCAGAAAACAAATTCTAATTTTATCCCTGATAAGAAGTAGCGCGAGGTTGCTATTATCCACTAAGCACAGAGAAAGACAAGGAGTATTGGCAGTAAGATTTAGACTAACTGAGGACCACAATGTGAGGACATATTTAAAGGGACATGTCAACAATTGAGTATTACAGTTCCATAAAGTTTGAGTGGTTGTGGGAGAAAGATTAAAACAACAATGGTCAAAATCGAAGCAGCAAAGGTTGAGATATCCTGACTTTTAGTTCCTAGTATGGGTTCAAGCCCACATCTTTCAAACTCCATGCACTCAATTTGTGACACAGGTTTTAAGTTTGTCTCCACGCCCAAGCTGAAATAACCCTGATGACATCACTATGACATCATCTGGGTTATTTTTTCCAGAGTTGACAAAGCTCCTCCAGGCCACACAAGATATTATACAACTGTTTTAGTACTCCTCACAAGTAGTAAACTGACTTTGAGATGTAAAATTGGTGGAGTGGTCCTTTAACCTGTTTATAAGGAAAATAAGAAGTAGACTGAGACTCCAGGAACTTACTGCACCTGTATATTTGAACGTTGGACAGAGCCAGGCTAGCAGTTTCCCCCTGCTTCCTGTCTTTATGCTAAGCTAGGCTAACCACATCCTGACTCCAGCTCTGAACCTAACACACAGACATGAGAGTGGTATTGATCTTTTTTCAGTACTGAGAATTTCATGTTTTCTCAAAGGTTCTTTAAGCATTTGAATATGAGTTTTGCAACGTTTTAAGTCTGAAGGTACATTCCCTGGTAATATACTGTATAAAAATCTTGCATCTAGATGGGCTACAAGCAAAGAGTTTCTACCTCATTCTCTCCTTGAGCAGAGAGGGCTACCATATCTAGCCATAATGACAGGGCACCGACTAAACACTGCATGAAATCATCATGCTGCAGTGGACACGGGGGCGGGAGGCAGGCTGAACATACAGAAGGAGAAAGGTGAGCTTTGAGATGTAATTATGCTCTTCGGGACTTAATCATGAGCGCAACTCGGTGCCGACTCCATAGCAACTATTCGTCACATGGCAATTAAATGCCTCTTTTTCATCAGAGGAGCATGAGGGCTTCAGTTTGGACGGCTGAAAGTGAAGGCTTGAAGGTGGGAAAAAGGAGAGTGACTAACGAGCAGAGCTCCTCTACAAAGCTATGAAGGGAGGGAAGGAGGAGGTGTTAGTGATGAGATTGTCTGCCCGTTTGGGTCGACTTTAATTGGGATGTAGCTCAAATGCAGTGTCGAATGATGGTTGTGTGGGAAGCTGGCTGGAAAGAAGCAGGAGCTCTGGGAGGAGATGGATGGCGTGATAAAAGAAGCTGCGACAGCTTACAGCCTGTGTGACGTTAGCTGAGACAGGCTGAGACGGAGGAATTTTAGAGTGTGTGACCAAGTGTTTCCAACTCAACTAGTCCGTGAAACCTGCCAGATATTTGATGCTAGGTGGGTAGAATATTTCGAAGTCAGTAGGGTCAATCAATGTTCAACATCAGTGTTCCAAGTTCTTCCTTGTTAACTCGACTGTGGAGAGGAGGGAAACTCCATGCAGTGTGACAGTAGGGAGAAGAGATGGGTGGCTGTAAAGGAGGATAAGTTGAGCTATCTGGAGAGATATCTCAAGAACTTAGTGACAGTGAGGTGAAACTTGGTGGTTGAGTACACTCTCATTCACAAACCTCCAAGGCCAATGCACATGCAACCACTTGCAATGCAGAACAAAAAGGTTATGCTGAATTGCTAAAATGGTGTTTTGCTAAGAGGAAGCAGATGGAAGAATAGAGCAAGGTGTGGCGCTATGTCTTAACCCAGGGTTTCTCCTGTTTATGGGTCACAAAATTCTCATGATCCCAGCAATAGACATGTCACTTGGTCATGTGGATTTGTGTACGGCACCCTGTTGCATTCTGTTTTAAATATGGAGGGAGCTACACAAGTAATTATACAGAAATTAAAAGGTAGGTTCTAAAGTTACAGTCAAAGGCTACATCTTTGGTAGATATCCACTTGATTTGTGTAACTCAGCATGCTGAAGCCTCTTATTAGCTTTGCCTAAACCTTGGAATGCATTTTTGCACAGAATTAGGACTGTGGATTTTGTCCCACACCACTTATGTTGGAACTGTAAAAGGATGACTTCAGGGCCAGTATGGATAAGAGGACGGATTAACTCTTTCATCATACATACAGCAGCTTAAAGGAATCTGATCATATCCTTTAAGATTTATAATTCGAAATGCTATTTGATCCCTTTATTAAAACTATATTGAACACATCAACATGTCAGTCTAAGAAATCTTCCACAATCTGTGCTCACCAGGTGACCTCTAGATGGAGTTGCTACCCCAAGGTTAAGAAACTCTGGTTTAGTCCAGTTGAACTATATTGTAAGATTCAAGAAAGAAATTGTGGTTCAGTGTTTGACCTGAGTTGATAGTTCATAGTTGACCTATATTTATTGACCATGTAGTGACATGGATGGAATAATTAACTACACTGAACAGTATCCTGTTAATTGTAAATCTTTTAGAGCTGAACAATTGGTTGATTACTCAATTTGTCAGTTGACAAAAAACTAATCGACAACAATTCAAGTAAAATCCCAATATTTGCTGGTTCCAGCCTCTCAATGTCAAGATTTCATGCTTTTCTCCATCTTACATGATAGTAAACTAAATATCTTTGGGTTTAGAACTGTTCAGGTATTTTAGAGTTGTCTTGGTATCTGGGTATCTTGGTATCTGGAAACTTGAC
Source organism: Maccullochella peelii (assembly GCA_002120245.1). NCBI lineage: Eukaryota > Metazoa > Chordata > Actinopteri > Centrarchiformes > Percichthyidae > Maccullochella > Maccullochella peelii. The sequence goes on along the minus strand of LKNJ01003260.1, from coordinate 29,620 downwards.
ATGGGCATTTTTCACTATTTTCTGACATTTATAAAGTAATCCATTAATTAATTATTTGACAAAGTATTCAGCAGATTAATCAATAATGAAAATAATTGTTAGTCATATCCCTTCAATCTTTGCTAAAAATGTTCGTGAAAATTAGCAGATACAGTATACGTTTTCTTGTAAACCTACAGTACAACATTAGGGTTTATTGAATTGCACTGTAAAAACTGATAAAAAAGACTGCATTTTGGATTCAGGACTAGATGCTAAGGAGACAGGAGGGGAATGATGGGTAATGAAGGAGGGGTTGTGGGGTGTGGTGGATGGGGGGCCAGGGGTGTACCTGCATGCGTTCTGTGCTGGCCATCAGGGGCATATATCTCAGTAAAGCCCTCACCAAGGAGCCTATCCATAGGTGACTCCCTGCCAGGCTCGTAGTCGCTGTCCCCGGCCTCACTGTCTCCACGACCGCTGTCCTTCAGACTGAACTTATCCATCTCATTCAGGGCATATCTGCACAGAGAGACAGACACGAGATTTGATACATTTCTCATAGAGGACTGGCTAATCATTGACAATAATATTATCAAATGGTTATGGGAATGCCATGCTACTGATGGATAATAAGGTGCACAGAGAGGCACGGAGCGCTCTGCAGAAGAGGTTTTACATAAAATTATGCAAATGTGAAGTTATTGAGCATACAGTTTGACTCTAAACCAAAAAGCTACTGGATATGGATATAAGGGACTATGTGAAAGTACTGACAACAGACAAAATCGTGTGAAAATGATTTACTGTAATATTATAGAGGTGTAGAAAAGAGTATTCCTTCATTTTGACCTTACTTCTGCCCATGTCTGACAAATATAGGCTTTAAAAGCATAATTTTGCATGTGAATTACCTGTAGCTCCTGGTGTATTTGTTGCCTCTGAAGCTTGGTCGTGGCTGGTACTGGCCCTGATGGAGCATGGACAGAAGCTGTGAGACTTGCTACAATCCCAAGAGAAACAAAAAAAGACAAAAAAGAAAGAAAAAAGACAAAAAAAAGGAAAAAATGAAGAGGGGAAAATGAATGGAGTCAAACAAGCAAGACAATGTGGGGGGGGGGGGCATTGTGGGGAAAGGGTAGGGGTGGGAGGTGGCATGACTTTGTGACTTGCTCCTGAATGTGATGGTCAACAAAAACATGACACGAAGGGCTGAAGGTAACAGAATATGGGAGCAAGGGATAAATTCAGAAAAAATACTGAATATAAGACAAAAACCGTGCATAGTATATGATTTTGGTAAGAAATATTACAAGTGGTTTATCTTTTGGTTTGAACAGATGCATAATCAATTCTTAAAACAAATAAAGCAGTGTGTTTACACTACTTTTAGCACAAACAGCAGTCATGACAGAGCATTGACTAGGTTTAAGGAAAATTAACTAAAAGCATGAAAGAAACTTAAATTTCATTGTCTTACCTCTACAGGAGGTGTGGCATGGGCCAGTTCCAGGGCAAAGTTCTCTGGCACATGATTGGAGGAGATGGTGACCAGGCTGTTGAGGGACTGGCGGCTATGATGGCTCTGTCTGCTCCCCAGGGTGCCCCTCTCAGGTACAGGGGAGGCTGAGGGGGAGCGTGGGTGGGCCCGGACAGGCAGAGTCCCATTGACGGTTGGGACCAGGGTTATGTCTGCCTTGTGGATCTGCCTGGTGGGCTTCTTGGGGTGGTTCTGGTAGCTGTTCTCTGCCACGCGGCAGTTGTAGTTGTGTCTGGGGTCTTTCTTCTCACGGCTGCAGCGGGCGGTGGCGAACATCACCATGACGATGAGCAGCAGAGCGCAAACGGCGCCCAGAGAGATGATGACGATGAGAGAGAGATCCAGTGGGGCCTGGCTGGAGCCAGTGGGGTAGAGAGGGGGGAGGATGTCCATATTCTCCTGCAGGGAGAGCCTGAGGAGGGCCCCTGTGGACAGCCGACTGGTGCCCCTGTCCTGTACTTCCACCCTGATCTCCATCACATCCCGTGGAGCCTGCTCCAGGCTGGCGTTAGTCCTGAGCTCACATCGCCGAGCATCCATCACAAACAGCCCATCTTCATTGCCACCAACGATGGCGCAGCTCACCTCTCCGTTGGCGCCAGCATCACGGTCTGTGACTTTAAGTGCAGTGATCAGCTGACCCGGTGATGCATACTTCCACACCGGCAGCTCAGCGGTGTGATTCCGGAGGGAGGGGGAGTGGATGATGGGGGAGTTGTCATTTTCATCCAAAACAGTCAGCAGGACGGTGGTGTTTGTTAATAGCGCAGGGTTTCCCCCGTCACGTGCTTGAATGGTGAAGGCGATCCGGCTAACGTCTTCGTGGTCAAAGCTGCGCAAGGCATAAATGGCGCCATTAGAAGGGTCAATGGTGACGTAGGTGGAGATGGGGCTCCCCTGGACCAGAGCATCTATAATGGTGTAAGTGACCTGGCCATTGGTGCCCAGATCTGGATCTGAGGCCACCACGGTCATCAGGTAGGCTCCAGGAGAGTTGTTTTCTGATTTAAAGACCTCGTAGCGACTCTTCTCAAAACATGGAGGATTGTCATTTTCATCCAGCACCTGAACGGTGAAGTGTTTAATGGTGGACAGGCCGGGGGAGCCCCTGTCTTCAGCTATGACCGTCAGACTGTACTCTGACCTCTTCTCCCTGTCCAGCGAGACATTGGTGAGGATCATGTAGTTTTTCTCGTAGGTCTTCTGGAGTCTGAAGTGGCCGTGGCCGTGCAGCCTGCACACCACCTCACCATTGAACCCAGCATCGCTGTCGTCAACACGCACCAGAGCTATGAAGGTGTCCACAGGGGCCCCCTCTGAAATGTAGGCCACTTCCTCTTTGCCAGGCGTCATCAGGTTGATGTTTATCTCTGGTTTGTTGTCATTCACATCCACCACTTTCACCACAATTTTGCACAGTCCAGGAATGGAATTAGGGCCCAAGTCCTGAGCCTGAACATCCAGCTCATAGGAAGCAGTTGTTTCATAGTCCACTTTTTTAATAAGAGTAATGTGGCCATTTTCTGGGTTTATCTTAAATGTTTCCAAAATCTTTGGCGAGACATGACTGCTGAAAGAGTAGACTATTTTCCCATTAGTGCCCTCATCTGGATCTGTGGCATTTAAATCAATGATTAGAGTCCCAAGGGGAGAGTTTTCCAGCAAACTTATAATATAAGCTTGCTCATCAAAGGCTGGGCTGTTGTCGTTGGAATCAGAGATACTAATCTTGAGCAAAGTGGAGCCAGACTTTGGGGGTACGCCATTATCCGAGGCCGTGAGCTGCAGCTGGTAGCTGGACTGCACCTCCCGGTCCAACTCCCTCATCACCACCAGCTCTGCGTACTTGGCCCCGTCCGTCCTGGTTCTCACGTCGATCTTAAAGAAGTTATTTGGTGTCAGGGAGTACGTGTGCAGGGAGTTCTCCCCGACGTCCGAATCCACGGCGCCGTCCAGCGGGATGCGTGTCCCCACGGATGCGCTCTCGGAGATCTCAATGGGGACGATGGCGCGGGAGAAGTGCGGGGAGTTGTCGTTAATGTCCAGCACTTCCACTTCCACATGGAACAGCTGCAGGTACTCGGTCGGGAGTGTGACCACATCGAATTCAATTGAGCAGTTCAAGTTTTTCTCACAAAGCTTCTCACGGTCGATTTTGGTGCCAATACTGATCTCCCCGTCCTCCTCCCGGACAGACAAGAACGGCGTACTCCCTCGTTGCATAGCGCGGAACCGAAAGGTCAGGGAACTCGGTAGTTTGGATAAAACTGCGGCTACATCCTCCTTTAACCGTGCAATAACCGTGCCCACTTTCTGCTCCTCGTAAACTTTATATTTTAAAGTCTTACCGGTGGCGCCGTGCATAAGCGCGACCAGAAGCAGTAGTTTGAGTAGTGCCGAAGATAATATATTTCCTTTGGTTTGGATCATTTTGGCCCCCATCTTATGCGCGCACACTGTGGCGATTACTTCCACAGTGGGGAAAAAATCGGTGTTGGTGTGTGTGTGTGTGGGGGGGTAGATGTATTCTCAGACGTCTGGCATGTTAAATCCTCCGCTGCTGCTCACTGTCCGCAAACACTTCGCAAAATAGAGTAAAAAATAAAATGGATCCCAATAAATAACCTATGCAAGTAAACTTTCCTTCTTTTAAAACGAATAGCACACAAAAGCAAACCGCGGCGCTCTCCTGGTAGACAGGTCTGTTGCATATATCGACATATGCCCGTCGCCTCTTGTGTGCGCCAGTGAATGAGTGAGAGTGTGTGTGTCTAGGCGAAGAAAAGGCGCAGCTTTCTCCCAGTCTGTGTGAGAGTGAGTGAGAGAGAGAGAGCGAGAGAGAGAGAGAGAGAGAGGGAGAGAGAGAGAGAGAAGGATGGAGTCTGTGTGTGTGTGTGCGCGCTCTGCTCCGTGCGCTCTGCTCTGTCGCCGCTCCAGTCTCTCTCTCCGCCCGCCCCGCACCCAAGCTGCGTCTCCCCCCCCCACTCCCTCGCCCCTTCTCCTAAATCACCAGAATAGCCTCCTTCAAGCAGCACAGGGGGGGACTATTGATGGTAGCCCCGTCTCTCTCCCCCACCTTCCCCCCCGACACAGAGGACACCCCAGTATTAAAAGTGTGCCACAACAATGGGCCAGAGGAGGAATTATTCTGGGCTCAGCCACTTTTAACACAACCGCACACTGACCCGCGGCAGACTTACATTGTTGTGGTTGCAATCCACAGCGTGTGCAAACTCGGGTTTTATGTCACGTGTGCGTAAAACACGAAGGAAATATATGCCCACCACTCACCGGGGCGCACACTTTAAAACAAAACATATATAAAATATACTATAATATCATCTCACCATCGTTTGTTTGTGATATCCAAAAGCGAGCTTGTATCTAGTTTACATAATTTTATCACCTGATTACCCTAATGTTGCCATCATTTTCTTTTTGGGACTTAGCTTCATACCTAAACAATCCTTTCTTTGTTCTTTGCTCGCTGTGCCCGCAATAATGCACAACATACCTTTCCACCACTTGATTGTTACGCCACTAAATCCCAATCTGCCTGTCTGCCTGACCCACGAGCAACTTTATCCAGCTTTAAGTTACGGACCTGACTTGTCTGAAGCCAAATATGTCCATGAGTCTCTGTGGTTATGTGAACGGGCCACACCTTTAGACCAAAAGGTAAAATATTCCTGTATTATCATTACAAGAGCTTAAACCATTTGTGATACCCAAGAGCGACATCTTTGCCAGTTCACACAATTTAATAATCTGATTACGATCATTACTTTTCTTTTGGGGGCTTATAATATTGCTATTTATCAAAACTATGTCATGTCTCTCAAATTAGTCTTACCAATAAATTCCGTTTTTGTCTCCCTGACTAAAGAACAAGTTAATGTGGCTCTTGGTTAAAGATTGGGTACCCGACAACTTTATATCAGAAGTCAGTGGCAGACAGTTGAAACAAACAGTATCTTTTGCGCATTTCTTCTGGCACCTTACCAAACCGAAAAACGTCAAATGATTCCACATTTCTACAAACATTTTTTACAACTGCTTCAATTATTTATATTTTTACAGAAAATGGCTCATACAATTGCAACGCTATAAAATACGTTCTCACACTCACTAAGGGTTAAGGTACGGCGAGTGCTTTGCAACCCACCCAGCTGACCCCCACGTGTGCTCTTTTGCAAACCTCCTCCTCCTCTTGCTGCATAATAATGTTTTATGGAAGCCTACATCTCCTGATCCGAGCAAATTACCATCCTGCAAACTCAAAGTGTCGCTCAGAGAGCAAACAACTGGGCAAGCGGTGCTTTATGAGAGGAGCACCAGAACATCTGGCCCGGGCCTCAGACAACCCAAACCTACAATTACCATCTATTCAGACCCAGCCGCCCTCCGGCCGAGTAACACCAAGTGAGAATTAGCCCCAGCTCATGTCGATAAAATCTAATATCCTCCTCATATTGCTGTGGAAAAGCTCTTCTAAACCAGTCTTCTATGAGTTTATTATTCAGTAGTAATGAGAAGCAATCGGTGCACTTTATCTGGATGTGTTATAGCTGCTGATATGTTTCAGTAGAGGAAAAAAAAGCATGAAGATCACAGGGGCTGAAGTCTTTAGGACTTGTATTAATCCATTCTCCCCTCTTAAAATGTGTAGAAGTTCACATAACAGCAAACATTTCTATAGTAGATCCCCATCAGTGTGTCACAGACTCCAGTAAGCCAGCAGAGGTCCATTTTGAAAATTCCCCAGATTCCATTTTCCCCAAATCAGTCAGAATGTAATGAGTTGCGCAGCGCAAACTTATATTCTCAATAAGCTTAATTTGGAGTGCAGCCATATCTGATAATCAGTGCGTTGATTGGTTTCAACAGAGCAAATTATCTGGGGCCGGCATCATTGAGAGGGTGCGTCTCTGTGATGGATTTTATCTGCATTTTAAATTCCTATGTGTGACCCGTGGGAACAGGCTCTCTGCGCCGCCATCTGTCTCTGAGCAAACACATGGACATAGGCTCCCGAGCTGGTATATACACACAATGACGCCGAATGACTCAACAAGGGCAAAGCGTCCATCCGCAGTTTAAAGATGCTCGTTTCATATTTTTATGAAGGACTGCGGACAGTTAGTGTTGTTAGTTAACCAAGTCCATCACTCGTTTCTGTGACCAGCACAACCACTTTAAAATCTAGATTAATTCTGCGAAATTATAGCAAATGTTATATTCTGATGACCACAACATTGCATTAGTCATCTAATTGGAGTTTAGGATACTGCTAATAATCCAAGCTATGTCCTTCCTCTGCTCTCTCTGTACGCACAGGGCATGCAATAACGTACAAAACCCATCAACTGATTCTGTTGCCAATAAATCCCAAATCACCTGTCTGTCTCACACAACACGTTTACAGTATTTGGCCTGTTATGGACTGTGAGACCTGTCATGTTTTTAACGTTCAGTTAAAATCAGCTAATCAGTGTTGGACTGTGAAAACCTTTTTATTTTTTTATATATTTGTTTGCATTTCCTTAGCCACTGTTTTGTAAAAAGTCCCCGCGCCAAGAACTGAACTCCATTCAGGGCCACTTTATTTTATCATTTTTATTTTACATTCTACAATTAAGTATTGTACATACAAACAGTGGTTATTTTTAAGACTGATTCCAGTATTTTTCAAAACCATTGATGTGTGATTTTTGCGTGCAGCAAGATCGAATTTGGACACACTCACTATACGTTTTGGTATTGTAATAATGAAACATTGCCCTACTGAACTAAATCTAAGTATTTTGTAACATTTAACACTTGTCATAGTTCCATCCAGCCAATTACGCATTAACAGGACTCTTATGCTGTCTCCACCCGCAGTGGCAACACTGTGGTGTCTCTCACGGGAGCAGACACTGTCCCCCAGCATGTCTACAATAGAATAACATATAACAATGTTAGCCACAGCCCGGTGCCTCTCCACATATAGTACTACAACCCCCCTGGTGAGGAGCTGATGGTGCCCTAATGGCATTACTGGAGTCGGGAACGCACGCAAATCACATTTCCTCTACAAAAGAAAAACAGAAAAGCTCAACACGTTACACAGATTTCAGAAAATAAGTTTCTTTAATCCCAGAGCAGCTGCTGCAGAGCTGCACTGAGGGACTGCACTGTGTGTGATACTGTGAGGCCTAATACAACCTAATACATATACAACCTCACTGTTACTAGATATATAGATTTGAATATAAGACTAAATTAAAATCAGTAAGAAACTTTACTTCAACTGATGATGATAATAATCTGACGATGAAGTTGATGATAATGCAAACACATTCTGCAGGCCAATGTCCAGGTTCAGTAAATGTAGCGTTGAGAAAGAGCCATGTTTAACATTTATTTTTCTTTGGAGATAAGGCGGAAGGGCTACTGGCTCATCCCAGGCCGCTCATATAGCCAGTTGGAGGAAGGATGACTGGGTGGGTGATGGGGATGCAGAGACCTGCCCTTGGGGACCATAAAATTACTGAAAGGAGTTCTGAGGGGAGTATGGGGGGGTGCAGGGTGAGGGGCTCAGCAACTTTGTCATTGAAATGAAGCAGGAGACCGAGATGACAAAGGCTACGTAGCAGGTGGAGAGAGGGCGGCACTGGGGGCCTCCCAAACCCACCCCCGGACAGGGGTGGAGACTGGGAGCGGTGGTGGAGTTTGTGTGTGCATTTTTAGAACATGGGAATATCCCCCCATTTCCATTCCTTTGTCTGATTTTTTTTTCTTATTTCCAATTCAGATATTATGTCAGGAAAGAGTTCAAGCAAGCCTGTATGAACTGAGCAAACATTAATAACAGTAATAGATAATTGTTCGTAAGAGAAAAAAGAACAAATAAAGCAGTGTTAACAGCAGTACTATAATTTTCCATAAAATCCTAGTTAAACTCAATAGTTATAAATTAATTTTGATCCCTGTATGTAGATATTCAGCATCTCTCTGTCTTCATCAGGCAGAAGGGGAGTCTTGGCGTGTGTCAGGGGGTCGAGAGGATTGTAAAGGCACGCGAGCATCTGTCACCATCTCATTACCATGCTGTTAGCTCGCGCGAGACAGAAGGGATTTGGGCTCAGAAAGAGGGCAGTCAGGATCTTCTCCTCCACCCACCAAGCCTGGCCAGAGACATTGACTCAGTCTAAATTAAAGCCGCTATATAAAATATGAGCATGACCATTGATGGCAGGACAATTCCACTCCTGTAGGCTCCGCTACATAGCTTTGATACTGGGCCAAAAGTATGTGGACACCCAAACATTTCACCCATATGTGATTGTTGAACATGTCATTCCAAGACTTTCCACTGGCTGCAGGGCTTTGCTCCCATTCAGACACAAGAGCATTAGTGAGGTCCAACACTGATGTTGGATGATAAGGTCTGGCTTGCAGTCGGCATTCCAGTTCATCCCAAAGGTGTTGGATGGGGCTGAGGTCAGGGCTCTGTGCAGTCCAGTCAAGTTCTTCCACACCAAACTGGGAAAACCATTTCTTTACAGAGCTGGCTTTGTGCACGAGGACACTGTCATGTTGAAACAAGAAAGGGACAAACACAAACTGTTGGAAGAACACTATTGTCTAACATATCATTGTATGCTGGGGCATTATTGGAACTACGTCACTGAACCCAAACCAGGAAAAACAGACCCAGATCAAATTTACCTGGATGGCGTGCCCACATACTTTCGGCCATATAGTGTATTTAGTCTATCAGTTAGTCACATGATTATCCAAGAGGAACACAAATTACCATAATATAGTCAAAATAGTTATTCCAAAATAAAATATTTACTCCTGAAGGTATAGTTCAGCATTCTTGGAAATCCTTAAGCAAACAGACATTTAAAAACAAATATTTGTGGTTTTTGGGGGAGTTACATGCAGTTTATTCATCCACCTGGTAATTCTGCGAATGGGTTGCCACATATGGTCGGCGATTTTCATTTTCCAGATTTTGACATAGATGTCTGAACAAGGACGATGGTACCAAACCTGGCAACCTCACTGTGAAGACAAGGCTTCCAAGAGGAGGCATACTGTCACTGGACTTGGCTGTTGTTTGCCAAGAAACAGTTCCAATTCTCCCTAAAACTGCATATGGTCATTGTTACATTACTGTTTGTGAACTGATTAAATAAACAACATAATAATCAGTGAGCTTTAGAAATCTTGGTAGATGTATTTTTGAACTTTGGGCAGAACCAGGCTAGCTGTTTCTCCCTGTTTCCAGTCTTTATGCTAAGCTAAGCAAAGCTAATTGCATCCCAGCTCTGCTATATACCTTACGCTGAGACCTGAGATTGATATCCCTCTTCTTATCTAACTCCCAGAAAGAAACTGAATAAGCATATTTCTCAAAATGATCCACGCTTCCTGCCCCCCTTACGAAATTATGTAGTCTTACTTTTTCGCTGCATCCTCAGCTTGCATTGTCTACCTCTACAGCGGATAGTGATTTCCTACATTTCTGAAATGTTGCTCCCTCTCAGAAGAAAAGTGGTTCTTTGTTAAGTTGTGACAGTGACGAGAAGATATTGCAAAATTACACAAAAAGAAAGACGGCATAGAGTATGTTGACAGATCTGCAACCATGCAAATTTGAATCTTTGTGTCTTCTGGATTTCTCCATGGGTAATTGTTAAACGTTGGAACAAATAGTTGCACTTTGATCAGAGAGACGTCACGTTCTGGTGTCAGTGCCTTAGAATCAAACCCCATTGTAGTTGTGCAGAAGCTAGGTCAGCATGATATCAAATTGGGTACACTTGCAGGTATCCACAGGAACAACAGCAACACCACAAAGAAACTTCTGTCCCCATACTTCTGGTCTGGGTCTGTTTTTCCTGGTTTGCTCTCGGCCCCTTAGGTCTAATGATGGGAATTCTAAATGCTACAGCATACAATGATATTTTAGACAATAGTGTTCATTCTTTGTGTCAACAGTTTGGGTTTGGCCATTTCTGCATGACAATTACCACATGCACAAAGCCAGCTCCATAAAGAAATGGGCTGCTTGAATCCACCTGGGTATTACATATTGACATATTGACACACAGACCAAAAAAGAACCCTTCCCGATGAGCCTAAATATAATTTGGACCTGGCCCATCTCCGGTCTCTGGTTGGGTCTTGAGACCTCTATTACATGTGAATAACTAAATGTATCTTGGTGTCAATGTACGGTACAAACAAAAAGTCCTTTTAGCCTAAGAGCAAAATGTACTATCATACTTGGTATAACCCCTTCTTGTGTGCTGCTATGGAGGCACATTGTGTTTTTGGTTGTGGGACTGTCCAGAGGCTGTAAAGAGTTCACTACTGCTATTGTTTAAAAAAAACCCTATGTTGTATTGATTATGATGCTTTTGTTAATTACATTATATTTATTTAGCTGACACTTTGATCCAAAGCAACGTATGATAAGTACATTAAATCATGTGGATACAACCTAAAAATTGCAAGAATCACACAAGTACATCAACTTCATAAAATGCTGAACTGCATCAAGTGCTACATGTTGATACAATAAGAAGAGAAAGAGTGAACAGTCTGCAACTGAAGATGTGTAGAGTTTCCGCTGTCCTGATGTCGATGGGGAGCTCGTTCCACCATTGTGGAGCCAGGAACGCAAACAGTTGTGAGCAGTAGCTGGGCCCATGTTGTACGTGACATGAATACCTGCCATTCAAGGTGTCAACCCTTGACCCTTGTGAAGTCCGAATTGTTAGTGACATGGTTTGACTGGAGGAAAAGTTGGTTGGTGCATTTCATCAATTTTCATCTGTTATTTATTAGTTGATACTGTTTTAAGCACATGGTTGCTGTCAGATACATCAAAAAGGACACATTTTCACATTGCACTGATTTCTTGGACTGCTGTTGTGTAAAGAGCTATCATATTTAATACCTTCAGAATTATAACAAAGGTATTTTGTAATTGGGTTTTTCTACACAGACAGCAAGAGGGTTCTGGGTTCAAACCCACCGGCTGATTTGGGCCCTTTCTCCCCGTGCCCGCGTGGGTTTTTTTCTCTGGGTCCTCCAGCTATCTCCCACAGTCCGAAGACATGCAGGTTAGGTTAACTGGTGACTCTAAATTTCCAGTAGGTGTGACTGTGAGGGTGAATGGTTGTTTGTCTCTATGTGTCAGTAGTGACTGGTAATCTGTCCAGGGTGTACCCCACCTTGCACCCAATGTCAGCTGGGATCGACTCCCATAAGTTATAGATAATGGATGGATCTACACCTAAACCTAAATTCTACAGTTTAATTCATTTATTTAAGTCTTAAATGCAACTTTTGACATAAAAGTTTTCTTCATTTTCGAAGAGCCCTGCTTATTCTGAAAAAGAAAATCTGCGTTACGTACATGTGAGCTAGTAAGAGACTTTGAGAGACAGAAAAATGGTAGTAGTACAAAGAAGTGTTTGCCAACAGCCAGTAATGCAACAGTATATCTAGAAACAGTCAATGTACTGTTGCATTACAAAATTTGTGATGCATAGTTGTAGAGAAAAACAACTTTACATCAGGATGATTGTTACAGCTTGAATAGCAATCGGCATCAACACAATTTTCATGTGTTTGTAAATGTTAGTGTATGGCAATGTGTATTGTTAGAGTAAATACTGTAGGCCTGTGTCACATGAAAAAAGAAACAAATAAAGAGAGACAGATTCTGCATGTAAATGCAGTGTAAATTGTAATTACTGCACTGTTTACATCATATGTAGGAGTGTTCATGCTGAGCTGCTCTCATGCTGTAAAGCCTGGTAGCCTTTCTGTGCAGCAGAAAAGCTTGTTTGCTCTCCTCTTGTCTTTGGTCAGCTCTGATTGTCTTCACTGGGATTGCCAGCCCATCCATAAAGCACCTGCTTCTACCTGGGGTGCAGTCTTGTTAACTGCCCCCAGGACTTCATTCACATTTGGAGGTATTGAAGGAGCCCCTTGACTTGGTAATGGGGTTTTCAAGCTGTATACAAGGCTCTTGTCTTGTTAGGTATGTGCTGTGTGCTGCCACCATTTACCTTGTTGACTTTCTCTGAGCTTTGAAAATAAGCTTTTAGATGTCCTGTTTTGCCTTGAAGAGTAGCTGTCACAAAGAAACCACACAGTGTAAAAAGGTATCTGGGTGTGCAGGGATGATTTGCCCTGAAAATAAAAATACTGTTGAAAATCCTCCTTCCTGCCTAGTCCTAGGGGAACGGGACTTACCCCCTACCTATCGAGCAACACCTGAACTGATAAGAGGCCTGATCAGGCCCTGCTCAGTCTCCGTTTGTTTGCTGCAGCATGTTGGTCAGCATGTGATCTTCTCCAGGTGACTGTGCAACAGATGCATTATTTGAGTAAGTTATGGATATTTGTTAGTTATTTCTGTTTATTCATTCAATGGTGAATGAGTGCTTTGGTTTGATTAAGATTTATTAGAATACCTTTGTTTACTAATTATTGTTTTCATTTGCCTTTTTTAGCCTTTAAATCATCTGTGTCAGTCAACTTCTAAGTGGAAATCCTCTGTAAAGACAATAAACGGTTGAACTGCTCTCATCTCTGGTCTTCTATCTAGATACTTTGACTGGTATGCCCACGCAGAGGCTCTTAGTATTACCCAGCTACCACAAAGTCAAGTTGTTACAAATACAATGCTCTTCATTTCTATAGAGGGACTTAAAGAAAGACACATTTGTAGACTGATCTCACAAGGTACAGAATTTAAACTAAGCTCTTGTTGAAGTTGTTTCACACATTAAATATTCATGAGCTTCAAAAATCAGGAACATCTCATCGATACTCTCTGCAAGCAACAAGTTGTCATCGATCCTGCTCTGTAAATGAGAGCGGTGCTGACAAACACCACAAAGGTATCCATCTGTGAGTACTCTGCCGGCTGGTTTTGTCTGCCACAAAGGCTAATTGACTTCTCTGGCTCGTCTCAAAAGACTTGCGGTCGTCTTACGTTTCATGCACGAATAGCCTGTTTAGGATGATCACAGGCACTTTTACGGCGGGTCCTTCCCTGCATTTATGGTGTGACAGAGCCAAAGCCCTCCTTTCTGACGGACACACGTCTTGCATATGCTGCCCGGATACCTGATCACTTGTTTTTGAAGTTGCACAATAGCCTTTCCTGGTCTACGCCCTCTTTTCATATCTTAGCGCTGAAAGATTAGCGTCCAGCAGGCTGTTGTCACAGAGTATGTACTCTAAACCTCCAAATGCTACCTTTTTGTATCAACCCACCTTTATTCAACTTACCCCATCCCTCTTTTTACCTTTCTCTTTATTTTCAAAAGGGTAGTTCTAAGGAGTGTCTGCCAGATTCCAAGAGAACGCCTTCTTTCTGTCTCATTGTGGTTACATTTCAAACCTTTTCTCTCTGCTCATCTACCCTGCACAAACAAAGTAGCAAAGCGCCTCTTAGAGCAGTAGTATTTGCTTTGGTGTCAATCATAAAACTCTCCAAGTTAACCAGGTTTTGCACAGAGGGTGCTCCTCCTCGCATGGTTCACTAGCACGTAGTTTGCCCACAAATTGGGAGAGTGTCAACTCATTAGGCTCGCTGACACATGGCTGTCTTTTTTCAAACTGTCTGAGAGTTGTGGATGACGAATGGTGGCAAAACAATAGCGGTACAACAGCAGTAAGTAAGGAGTTTTTCTGCACCTACCCGAGTGTCGGAGGGGAAGAGGGGAGCAAACAAAAGCCTCCTGTGGGGCTCGAGTTGAATGTTTACCACGTGCAGGGCCAATGGGTGACATATTTTCGGGTGTGCTCATTCATTAGACTGAAGATTTACTACCCGCAGCCACCCACCAACCCCCACTACTTCTTTTCTGTTTGTCTTGGCAGATGTAAGGCAGGCGCTGGCCTTTCTTTGTTTTCTTTTTTTTTTTTCCTTTTTGGCCTGGGGGTAGAATCTTTCTAACCAAAGCACCACGTGTTCTTAATTTTTGCGTGGAAACTCTTATAGATCCCTGGGTCAGCTTTCACAGAAGGCTAGACGTTATGTTGTAATTTGGATTTTGGAGTGGTCTGAGGCAGGGCCTGAGACCTGCTTTCCTCCAGTTTAATCTTTATTCTAAAATTCCTTCACTTAGTTGTTCTTTTGTGTGTAATTCCCTGTCACTGTTTATATTTCATTGGTGAGGCATTGCAGGGGCAATCAACTGGTTATTAAACTGAAAACGGATTACTTAATGTACAAATGTAATTAGCAAGCATCTAATTTATTACAGAACCAATAAGCTGATCCAATAACAATCATATTTTACATTTTAATGATTTTTTAAAGTGTTGTTATATTGCAATTAGATGCAAGACCAACTGTAAAGTGGCGGCTAGTCATCAGATTTGTTTTTCATTATTAGCTATTACCTTACCAGCTTTACAGGCAAACTAATTTCCCAATGAGTACTTGGGTGCACAACAGTTTTATATTCTCTATAGGGTTTCACAGTAACTAGCTATTGCAGGCAATCCAGTGCTATTAGTTATCACTGCAGTTATCTTGTTTTACGATCGTAATTAAAAGGTCCAGACAGTGAAAACAGCAGTTGTGTTTATCATGGTGGCCCAAGCGGAAGGGGCTACTAAAGGGTATACTTATTACAAAGTCCTAATGATTCTCAGACCCATGTGCTTTATCTAAACACGTTCCAGCTTGGGCCTGGGGAGGAAACTGCAAGGGCCTCATGTAGTAAACCTTTAAGGCTTCAGCGTTTAACTAGCTAATGACCATGGCATGATCCTCTGCTTTGTTTGACCTCCATTAGAGGCACAGTTTTGAAGAAAATTCAGGTCTAAGTCAGATAATCTAAAAGAATCTCTTCAATCAAACACCATCGGTGAGTCTCATGTGGTGCGTGCTCAGTCGGCAAAAGCCATTTATTCCCTAAAACATGACAGAGTTGGGCTTGTAGAAACAACCGTAAGTGTATATTTGTTCGACTCGGCTCTCAAATCCGCCAGTTGGTTTGAGTCACTAAGAGAAATAGACAGGGGAAAAGCACAAGTGCAGGCGGTACAAGTTTTTGGAAGTGTAGCAGGGATGAGAAAGCCCCAGAGTAGGGCTATGGCGCAGTGTAAAAATGAAAAGTAAACAAGATTTTCTGACAGCTAAAGAGTCTCCTGGCATCTATCGAGCTCATGTTCTCCAGACAGACCCACTCCCAGCTACTGAGGGAAGTGTACAGGCAGCCGCAGGGCACAGCGACAGGGGCTTGCACTGTGTGTGTGTGTGTGTGTGTGTGTGTGTGTGTGTGTGTGTGTGTGTGCAGATTTCGTGTGAAGTCATATGGCTGAAATGTGGGCCAGAGCCAGCGCTTTGCCGAGGGTCAGTACCTATGTGTTGATGAGGAGGGACACATTAAAAGCAGCCACTGATTTGCATTAGGAGCCGCAAACACTTAGCGGCATGCCCCTTCCTGAATCATTCATAAGCAACTCAACACATACATTCGAAAAAGACAGAAAAGTAGGGGCAGGGAAGGGAAGGAAAATGATTTGCATTAGGAAAAGTATTTCAGTCAGACGACGGAGGAGCATGTTTCTGGTGAGCTTCTACATATGGGAGTGAGTTCTGGCGTGCATGTTAATAGTCAGGCTAATTGACTATTAATTTGAATCAGAGCCTTGCCTGGGACAAAAATAACTTTGAGAAAACACCCTAATGATCTGATTTGGTGCGTTGTGCTCTCTCTTTCTCCTCAGTTCTCCCTGCCGCTCTTTTTCTTCTTCTTCCCCATTCATCCCAGTGGGTTTGTTAATGAAAACTTAAGGCTCAAACAAATCCAATACTCCCAAGAGGGATTCTCTGGTGGGGTAGGCTGGAGAAAGAGAGAGCGATGCACCAGAAGCATCTCTTTGCCTAGCTGTGTTTAAGCTAATGAAAGAGCTTCCTAATTACTTTGCCAGCGCTGATTTCCATGAGAAAGCTCCAGTCATCAGTCACAACACCTTATTCATTAGTCTTGCCTAAAGGACGGCCCCTCCATCGCTGTGCGCCCCCACCCCTCGTCTACTGCTTTCATTTCTAATCTTCTCTTCCTCACTCCCTTGCTTTTCCTCCTATTATAATAAGCCATAGTGTTTTCAGAGTGAGAAAATGGGAGAGGAGCAATAAAGAGAGTAGCTGCACTTCACTTGGACCACCAAATTCATTATACACTGTTTCATGGAGGCTATAGGGATGAAGTTCTTATGTTAAATATCCCTGAGTGCTCAAGTCAAACATAGTGTGCAATAGGACATTGTTTCAGATCTTTGATGCCAAACTAAAACTGAAGAACTTATTTTGGGAGCAAAGTTCATTTTGAGGATGGAACTTGATGATACAATGCTGGGGAGAGCAGATGTTGTGGACAGCAGAAAACACAGGAGCTATACATTTTCATCTTTAAGTGAGGGAAAACAAGGCATATAGCCTCTCTCTTGCCTGCCTCTGCATGGTTTTACCTCATTTGGTCTGATGATGACTCTGACCAAATCTGAGCATTGGCATTTCATAGATTTCTTTGTCTTTTATTTCTAAATTGTAATGGATCTTTACTTCCATTGCTTTTCCAGAATTAAAAAAAGACTTGTTAGCAAACCACTGAGCTGTAAAAAAAATAAAAAAAATAAAAATAAATATGCAGATATCTATAGTGCAATAGACATCTAATCTATGGAACTGTAGTCACTTGGTGACAGAGCAAGGTAAATGTGTGCATCGTCTGCATAATTATGATTTTTGATTTTATTGTTTTGCATAATTTGGCCTAATGGAAGTATATAAATGTTAAATAAGAGATAGGTTGAGTTTTGGGAAACTTCAAACATCATGTTGGTCCGCTTGGATTCATAGTTGCCAAATTTGACAAAATTGCTCTGGTTAGATACAGGACTTGAACTACCTGGTCTAACCCAGTTTTTTCGTCTGTTCAGTAGCGTTGTATGGTCATCAGTGTCAGAGGCATTTACATTTCCCATGACCAAACTTCTGAAGGTTAAAATTACACTGACATTTTGTAATGTGTAAATACTCAAATGCACCATCTTTTTCTATGTAAAAGGAGCGATATATGCTTCTGCAAGTCAAAGTGGTTATTTACTTTACACCCAACGTTTCTGAAAATCTACAGCCTGGCACAGCCAGACTACATCTCCTAGCTCAGCTTTTTGGTGTGAGATTTAAGTTTGGAGTCATCGATTCAGCCAGATCAGATACCCACCAGACTAATCAGCAAACGGTTCGATGATCATGTCATTTGTCATGTCTATGTAATTTGTCAACTATTAAAAATGTGCTTGCATGTATAAAATAACACACAATTCTGCCACTGCATGACCTATTTGGTAAAACAAATGTATTCAGAAAGTAATTGCTCAATAGTTTTGGATAAATTTGACACCATGTTTTTTTATCTAATTTTTTTTTTTGTATGAAAATCAGAAGCAAAGACAAAGCACAGCCCAGAGAGCCATGTATTCATCCAGCCAGACACAAGAGGAGTTCATGTGGACGTCTGAATGAAGGAGAGAACTGTCAGTCATCTGTTGCCCAGCCTTTTTGTAATGACATCTGTCTCAAGCTAATTTATCCATGGCCGTGTCAGATAACAATGCACCAAGTCAGCATTATAGGATGGCTCTAAACTCTTGTTTAGTTAAGGCATGATTCCAGTTGGATCTCATTTTCATAGTTTTGCCATCATTCCTATCAGAAATAACAACGTTGGGGTCACTCAAAATATTGTACGACTTACTCAAGTTAACAAATAAGAAGCACAAGAACATTATTGCCAGTGTTCCCAGTGTTCCCAGATCTCAGCCATTACTTCTGGGAGCACAGTGGTATCATAACTGGAAGAAATGAAGGTAAAAAAAAACAGAATTATCCTTTAAACCACCAATTCAACTAACTATAATTTATTTAACATCTAAATAGCAATTTTAAATGACGATTATACTTGTTTCCATTCAACTTTCCTAGTTTAGTACATGGTGTTCTGTGTAGAAACACTGTGTTGAACAGGCAAAAGTGCAGGCCCAGACAGACAATGGCTGAACTCTGCATTGCACCTGTTCATCTGCTGATACGTGTAGCACTTGCCTTTCACTTTAAGGTTATTTTTCCCAACTGGACTCAATGAATAGCTGCAATGAGATGCAGATGGATGGCGGTCTAAATCAGAAGATCTGCTTATGCTTGACAGCAGGCACCGCTCAGCGCTGCAACATGCTGTTACATATCTACAGATGTCCACAACCACCCCCCTCTCTCTCTGGTGCTTTCCGTCATGGTCTCTCTCCCGCTGAGGGATAAGTGTCAGTGTGTCGGGATGTACAGATGCTGATCCGTCATTGTTAGAGGCCAGGCGAGAGCTGATGGTAATAGGTTTTCTCCTCCCAGCCCCCACTCCCAGGCACATGACTTTTTGTGGGGATTCAGGCCCCTTTTGTCAGGCCACAGGTGACCCCTGACCCATTAGCCCTTCCTCCACCAGGGACACACACACACACATAGTTAAACCCTCTCACACATTCTCGTGAGTCGTGTGCAGCGTCACCCACCCACAGACACACTTTCAGACAAAGACACTTGTACACTGACACTGATTCAACCCTCTCCCTCTGTCTAGGTTTTTCTTTTTCGGAGCTCTTTGTTGGAGGTGCAGCCTCCTGCAGGTCATTAGTGAGCAGTGTGCTGAGATTAAGAGAGCCTCCTGCCTTAATTAAGAGTAAAAGAAAGAGAAGCGACACAGGGGATAGATAGACATTAGATGGAGAAAGAAAAGAGAGATGCATTAAAGCTTACAGAGCAGAATACCTCCCACCTAACTTTCTCAACAAATTAGCCCATATCCATCACTCTGTGATTGAGGCTGCCTGTAAGAGACACACAATTCAGTATTATTGTAATTCCACCCATTAGCATTAACATTTTAACAGCTTTCTAGGGGAGATCACACATAAATAGTTTCCTCGGGGAGATTACACATCATCTTTGTCGATGAACCAAGAATATTTTTCTTACCTCTACATTATCAAAGGGAGTCTTAGCAGAGGGTAGTTTTAAGTGAACAATGAGTATTTTTCTTTCTTTTCCAGAAGCAAAGTAACTTTACCTCACAGTTTGAGGATACACAGGGAGCTCAAGTAGATGTTATTCCACTGTGGCCCACCTCCTCGCCTGGATTTTAAGACATTATACAGAACGCCTCACAAAGTACTGAGAGGAGGATGGTGGTGGTGGAAAATGAGCAAGAATCGAAAATGTAAAAAGATGAAACTGGGCGAACTTATCGGGATGAATATTGATGTGGAGCCTATATGGAAATCACCCTACTTTCTCTACATCAAACCAGGGGAAAAAAACAGTACTGACCTCCTTTTTACCTTCTCCTCCTCGCTCAAAGTAAGAGATAGTATCAGGAAAATCAAATAGTAAATATCAGTAAAACTTGTTTAAGGTATTGCCAGTTTTCTTTGTTAGTAAAAATCCAGAATTTACTAATCAGGTTAAATCATAAAGTCCAGTCATCTGAATACATTATTTCAGAAATGGAACTGGAAGAATTCCAAATGACTGCAGGAATGCAGTGCTATTGTAATGAGAAAAGTCACTCTGCATGCACTGCTCTAAATTCATCTGTTTTGCATATAGAGTTTGTAGTCTTAAGAACTGGGGGTGTAGTTTAGGACACAACAGAAATACAGGCAAGGATAGGTCATGATAGAGCAGAGGACTGAACATGTATCTTTGAATGTCTTTGCCAAATAAAGATTTCAGAGGTACAAAATTGATTGTTGAACTTCTTGTTGATCCTTGCAGTGCCATTCAAAGATGGCAAACTCTTTACAAGTACTGTCATGGTTCTGTTAGTTGTGTTCAGGTTCCTGTTTTATTTTAAAGTCTTGTTTCTTGTTTTCCAGTGTGTTCCTGCCCTTGTGTCTCTGTCCTTGATTGTCTTCACCTGCTCCCCTTTGTGTACCTGCCCCTGATTCCCTCGTTAGCCTTTTCCTATGTATACCTGTCCTTCTCCTTTCTTCTCTGTTGGGTCATTGTCTTTTGTTGGATGTGTTCAGTGTGCCTAGTACGTAGTATTCATGTTCTTGTGTCGGATTTATTTCTTGTGCTCCTGTTGCCTCATATCTGGACTTACCTACTTGTTCACTTGCTTGCCTGCCTACCTGTATCTACAAGTAAGCCTTCATTAAACCTTTGAAACTGCTCTGAGCCTCCTCTACTGTCTGCATTTGGGTCTTTCTCCTGCTACCAAGATGACACATTGTGACAAGTACAGGCTAAAACAGTCAGTGTTCCCCCAGTGTGGGACACTAGGGCCCTACTTTCTTGAAACTGGGTACAAGGGCAAAAGCAACCACAATGTCCCAGTACAGGCACACATGGATGAGACAAACAATCTTTTGAAATTTTGGTGACCACTGGTAGAAGTGCAAACCAGGCACAGCTTGGAGCAATATAGAAGAGAGACTGAATACATAATTAGTTGGAGGACTACAGTATCAGCAGATGAAGTCGGGGCGAGCTTAAGTAATGACCAATCACATGAGCTCCTCTCCTTTTAAAAGCAGAAAACCGATTAAAGCAGTGGAGAGATGCAGATGTGTCTTTGAGGGGAAATAAAACAAAAAGCTTCAGTATATTTATGTATGTGATATTTCAGTATTTGTGAGGATGAACAGTTCTTGAACCAGACCACCATTGAAACACTGTATAATCAAGTCATGTATGATATGTCTTTTTGGAAATTATGTCAAAATTTTCCAAATTGTGTCATTTGATAAACAGAGAGGGTTACAGGAAATTCCTCAGACTCAAACATAAGGTTTAAGGTTCATGAATTTATCATTATACAACACAGGCTTGTACAATGAAATGCAAGCTGCAGTCCCTTCATGCTACACACAAAAAATAAAAAACAAAACACTATTATTTATGGAGGAGTGCAGAGAATGAATTGAGGAGTCTCACAGCCTGACGAAAGATGCTGCTCTACAGTCTGGTTGTACAACCGTAGATACTTCTGTATAGCTTGCCAGACGGCTGCAGGGTGAACAGGCTGTGGGTGGGGTGGGTACTGTCTTTTAGTATCCTTCGGGCCCTGTGCAGACACCTCACCTCTCTGATATCACTGATGCTCAGTAGATGGGTACCAATGATGTACTGGGTGGTTTTAATCACCCGCTGCAGAGTCCTCCGGTCCTGGGCCATGCACATCCCATGCCAGTTTGTAATGTTTCCAGTCAGGATGCTTTCTATTGCTCCTCTGTGAAAAAAACAACAAACAGCATTCTGATGTAGGTGTTGTTATATTCAAGATGTGTGAGGGCTGAGTGGAGGGCAGTGGAGATGCAATCCTCTGTGGATCTGTTGGTTCTGAATGCAAACTGTTGAGGGTCCAGGCTGGCTGGGATGTCTTTTATGTGCTGGAGAACCAGTTTCTCAAAGCAGTTCATCAGAATGGGGGTGATGGTGTGTTTCTTTTTTGATAAAACATTTGCAAGAACCATGTTTAAAATATGTTTAAACCTATACTGTTAACATCCCTGTTTGCTAGCTAGCAGTTTTCTTAAAAACTTGCCTTTTCTGGCAAATTGCTTCATTTCATAGAAAGCCAGTAGTGCTGATCAATTCTTAATATATAACAAATTAAACTGTATCATATCTGAGGTGGACGACACTGACTGGAAGAGATTTTTAATAGAAGTTCAATATGGAACCCATGTATCTGTCTTACCCTGCTAACTGGAGGGAACACTCTTTGTTCTTTTTCAGCAATCAGCCTGCTCTGTGTGTGTGTGTGTTCATTGCAGCATTAATTTCACTCCATCATTTTGCCTCCCTCCTCAGCCACCTCCCCCCAACTGTCTTTTCATATTCTGTCACTCGTTTTCTTCTCTTTCCCACTTCCTTCATTTTTTTCTTTTAGTGGCTGACCCCACCCCTCCCGTCAACGGGCTGTCGGCTTGACAAGAACCTTGGAGCAGTCGTATGTGTGTGTGTGTGTGCGGGGGGGATTTCATAGCAAGGCCACCAATACACAGGCATTCACAACAGACACATGCAAACTAAATGTCCATATGTCTGCACACACAGGCCACTGACTCAAGGCGTACAAGCTGGAGCCACATGCTCATTGACAGCATAAGGAGACCAATCTCACACACACACAGGAATGTATGCAGATGAAAATGTGCCACATCACAGGCAAAACACCGTACCACATTACACACACACACACACACACACACACACACACACACACACAGGGACAGCACCTCCCTCTCTCTTCCTCGAGGAAATCAGTCTCAGCTGGAGTCTCGCAGCTCTGTCTCTCTCTTTCTTCTGCTTTTCCTCTCTGCCTCTCTATCCTCCCTCAGAGAAAATCAGCTCCAACTGCATCTTGACGCACAAGGGGTCTCAACCCAAAAAACTGAGTAGAACTAAATTTCTGCATAGATTGTGATGGGTTCATTTGCAAAAGCACACTCTCACTCACCACCATTACAACAGTAAGTAACAGCTGTCAATGAGTAAACACACTAAAAACATTGAATAGCAGAGCATTCTCTGCTTTTAACCAGCCAACCAAATCACTGCATGCCCAGCTTCTCAAATTATTCAATTTCCAAAGCCACAGCACCACACTATTCTAAGTATGCCTTGCTGATGGGTTAAAATGTACCTAGGAAATTTTTTTTTGCTGTATGGTGATACATTTAACTTTTAAAATAGCAGCCAAACAGTTAACCTTTTTGAAATAGAAAATCATACATTTGAATTACAGCAATGTTGCCCAAAATATGATGGGGATTTAGGTGGAACATGGTGCAGGTTAATGGCTAGCACTGAATCGGCAACATATATGAAAAACAGCGTTGACGCACCACAAAACCATAGCGTGTTGGCATAGATGGATGGGTCAGCAAAGTGTGTGACTTCTGTGTGATCAGAGACTGTGGTTAACATCCTTTCTCCTACTAACTCTCAACTTTGGTTTCATTTAACCATGACCGTAATTGTTCCTTAACCCTAAGCAATATTAGTGACTAAACCTAGCCAGCAGACTTTTGAATATAACACTGGAAAAATATGGTGAGTTGACAAGTAGTCCTGCATTCAAAAATTTGACTTAAAGGGTAATTTCAGTATTTTTAAACCTGGTCTCTATTTTTACATATTTGTGTAAGTGATTATTGGGTATAAGGTTTTGGAATTGGTCCAGTAGATTGCCTCAGCTGGCAGCCACAAACAGGCTTCAATGGCTGCAACGTAATCCTTGCTGGCAACTGCACCCATGAAAAGGCTGTCCACTAAAAGTGCTTGTTTTTGCCACTGTGCCAGCGTTGTTTGGTTCAGTGTAAATAAGCAGCAGTATTGCGGGATCTCTGTTTAAAAAGGGCTATCCTTTCTCTTTTTAGCTGCAGTAGCCATGACATCTACCAACTGGAAGCATGGATGTATAAAGAGAAGTGGATACAGCGTCGGAGGCAGGGCCCCGTTCATTCCTTTGAAAGTTGCTCAGTGGCGCATGAAGCCAAAAAGTTTGCCTTCCGGGATACGAAATTACCCAGGTCTTCCGCATAGCTTCCACATCGTGCGAGCAAGTGCACTAGCATTTCCTTTAACCCTGCCTCCCAATCTCTTAGTCTCAGGCTCACTCACATGAACGACAGTGACTCTATAACTCTGGATTTGACTGTTAATAAATTTTACAACTTTTAGGACATTTAAATAAGGGCTATTTAAGTATTTGTACTGGGAAGTTGTTGCACCGCAAAAAAAACTATCTGCTGATTTACAGACATCACTTCCACAATGTAAGTCTATGGGGAAAAGTCTCTTGGGGCCAGTGTGCATCACGTGACGGACCCGGAAGTTGTAATTACACGGTTTGGCCACTCTGTCAAATTCAGTTCAAAGCCTGACGCACTTCCTGGGGGCTTGGCTGGACGGTGTCACTGCCGTAGCCTCACATAGCTACAGAATGGTGCTGCCACCCTGAGATGAAGAGAGAAATTGCAACTTGAACTTGTATAAACTTAACTAAAGTAATAATTTTGTTTGACAGTGCTGGCGGGACATAAATAATACATTTGATTCTTTCATTTGACCTCATTCTCATGTGTTTACAATGTTACTTGTTATGGTGTTTAGGTTATTGTTCTACCTGCAATGATTTTAGTCCTTTTAATGTCATGAATTCTAATTCTAATTTTAATCATGCATGTCCATGTATTTGGCTGTGTTCTTGTGTTTCAATGCATGACTGAGTTTACTGTGCATTTCTTTTATCACCGTTTAACTGTGATTAAAATACTCTAGTAGTTTCTTGTATTTGTACATCAGATGTTCAAAAGTAAAAGATGGGCATTTTAAAAATCTATATTAAATATCTTTTATTTTTTCAAACCATCTTCTGTATTCCAGTTCTCCCAGTTTTACTAGCAACATATGGTTGATGGTAGGGAAGGACATTGGGATGAAGGAGCAGAGGTTAACGCTACACCCACCACTCACACATGCAGCCACGAGCGCAACTCCACTGCACAATAAAATCTATGAATGCATGGGGTCATGGAGCAGCAGAGGGTGGTGTGTGTGTTTGTGTGTGTGTGGAGTGCGTGTGTGTGGAGTGTGACACAAAGAAAGTGTGTGTCTACCAGCTGGACACACGATTCAAGGCTCTTTTAATAGTAGACAGACATGTGCAAACATAAAAACACAAACAACATGTGCCGTGGCCCATTTGAGATGTTCTGAGTGTATTCTCCCATGGCTGTCTGTGCTTTTTGTGGCCAGTGAGTCATTAATTACACACACACACACACACACACACACACACACACACACACAAAATCATTCATTAATGCCAATATTTGGGGACCATTCTGGGTGCCATGTGATTGCCAAGTGGATGGAGTGTGGCAACAATTCTTTGAGGCAAAGGCTTTTTGGCTGTTGCCTAAAAATGTTATTGGGCTTGCATTACATTCATTACAATGCACAGTGTTCAAAGGAACTTAAAGGAAGGACTGATTTTGGGAAATTAACCAGTTCCTCTGATTCATCTCATCACTTTCATCTCTGCATGTCCAGTACAGATAGGTCCAGGAGCTTAGCACATAGATTGGAAGCAGAGAACCAGCTAGCCTAGCTCTGTTAAAAGGGAGAAATATACCCACCAACATTGTTAGGAACCCTGTTGTTTTGCTGTTTTCCTGTCATCCTGGTGGAGTCTGTCTTTTTGCATGTGTGTCTGTTACCTGTCTGTGATCTGGGTCAAGAGGTGTGGCTGCTGGCTGAGCACTTGTGGCTTATCTGACCTCATCAGACGAGGGAGTACTAATACCAGGATGAGAGGGTTTCTCGTCGCCAGATCGTCCCATCCACTATCTCGTCACGGCTCTTCAAACCAAAGTTAAGTGTAACTGAAATCTCACTAGTGTTAGTGACTTGTGTCTTCTTTATGCCACAGAAAGCCTTGCCGCTTGTATCCTGCTCTGCCTTGCCACAGACCGGGTTCTCTATCTACACCTCAGCCGCAGACTCTTCCAGCCTTCCCAGCCACAGCCCCGGTTCCACAGTCCTGGACCTCCGATCCCATCTCTGCTCAGCTTCGCCACAGACCAGGTTTTTAGCCTTCGCCTCTACCACTGACTCTTCCAGTCTTCCAAGCCACAGCCCTGGTTCTACAGTCCAGGACCTCGGTTGCCATTCACC
Source organism: Maccullochella peelii (assembly GCA_002120245.1). Classification (NCBI taxonomy): domain Eukaryota; kingdom Metazoa; phylum Chordata; class Actinopteri; order Centrarchiformes; family Percichthyidae; genus Maccullochella; species Maccullochella peelii. Next base: position 3,317 of record LKNJ01003260.1, on the reverse strand, counting down.
CCCCTCACGATCTTTTCCATCGTTTCGTAAATAAACGTATTTTCTGTTACCTCCCTGGTTCGAGTCCTGTGTGTGGGTCCAGTGAAGAAATACTGTTAAGCTTAACAAACATGTCCAAAGCTGTTTTTTTCACCCATTGTATCTTGTATCTTAATTGTGTTTTTCGTAGCACATGTTAAAAGACAAGACACTTTGGGTTGTCAGGTTTGTGCAATCAAAATTCTATATGAATGAATTTAAAGGTGCCCTGTGGAGTTTTCTTGAAAACAAACCAGTTATGTTTATATTCAGTGTTACTCACCAAATCACATCGTGTGTATCCTTAAGCTCCAACAAACGTGATGAATGCATTTTCTTCCTCATAAAACATTTGCAAATACGATTTTTAAAGTATTTTAAATCCTGCATTGTTTACATCAATTTTTACTAGCTTTTAGTCTTACTCTTTCCTGTTTTTGTTGGCGCATTGCTGTGTGAAACCATCGGTAGGACTGTGTGTTGCGTCATCTGCGTGTACGTGCATGTGCATTCTTGTGCGCGTACACAAGACAAACACAACAGGAACACAGAACAAAAAAACTGTTCCATAGCACTACTAGGTCAAAATCTGCACAGGGGACCTCAATATGTAAATATCAATATCAATACCGATAAGAGTCCACAGCCACGCTAGCGTCTATGTGTGGGTGTTCAGACCAAAAACAGCCCTGCATTAAAACAGTTCATGGGGGTGCATTGGTGAGCCGGCCATGTTGTTTCAGGTATCGTGAGACATGAAATACAATCCAGGAAGTCCAGTTTGAGTGACAGATCCGAGAATATGAAGGCTTCTCAGACGCCAAAACACTACACAACAGTTTATTATACTCACAGACAGGATTGTACAACTCTGGAAAGTTAGCACAGTTATTCAATCTTTTGTCACAACACTCACAAGGTAAACAGTACATGTAACATACATGTTACAACGTTACGTTACAAAGTCATCCACCAGGAATGTGTGTTTTCACACAGAGCTAAAGGCGTATTCACATCACAGCAGAAAACAAGGGTCTTGCGTAGCGCGTTCCACATTGGTCTGTGCAGTATTTACCACTCCAGAGCTCCAACTGGCACTGTAACATGAATAAACACTGCCTCCTTAGCCACAATGCTAATGTTGCAGTAGATCAATAGGTTTCAGAGACTTAAACAGTGTTTTTGTAACAAACTTAGTAGCTATATCTGCATGCTGATATGTTGGCAAGCAAATATCATAAGTTTTTGTGTTCTGGAAATTCAGTCCATATTTTAGTTCAAGCAGTTTAACAGCAATTGGCTTTGACCATGAAGGTCATCGCAGCTCGGGTCAAAATTCAACAAATTTGAACTTTCGGCACACCCCTGCTCCACATGGCACACGGCAGGCATGCGCAGAGCCATTGCAACACACCACATACACAATACTGGAGGAGGTGCCCACAAAAGCTGTTTTCCACTATAATGTGAACCTGCCATAGGGCTGGACTTTGGCACAGAGGTGCTTTGAGCTAAATGTAACATCAGCATGTAAACTTCTCACAGTGACAAAATGAATATGGTGATGTTTAGCAGGTAATGTTTACCTTGATGACAAGCTTAGTTTAGCATGTTAGCATGGTAACATTTGCTAACTAGCACTAAACACAAAGTACAGCTGAGGCTGATTAGAATGTCATTAGTTTTGCTGGTATATAGTCATAAACCAAAATATTGGGCAAATTGAAAATTTGACCAGATGCTGGCACAGAAGTCGTTTAAATTCATCCTGAGGGAAAACTAAATGTCTGTATCAAAGTTCACTGCAATTCATCCTATTGATGTCATGACATTTAACTCTGGACCAAAGTAACTAAAAAGCACAGTTCCCTTTGTCCACTCAACAGCATTAATACATGGTTTCACTTTAGATGTGGAAATCATATCATACCTTGAAGATGACATTTTGGACTGAACTGAAAGCATTCAAATTTGCGCTAACTAATTCATCTTTTTTTATCCTGCTAACATATTGTACCTAACTTGTATCTTATCTTACCGTTCAAATCTACGCATGTCAGTGTGCTGTGGTGTTTGCCGCTGCTTCTGAATGTCATCAATTCAGTGTTAAGTTCAGTCTGTTGCTGGTTTGAACTTTTTTGTTCAGTTCAGTAAAAAAGTGATGTAAGCACTGTTTATAAGGTTAATGACTCAGCAACCCCATGTTTGCAGTAGAGTTATCACATCATAATACTTAATGTGGATTTAATGGTCTTTTAGTGAGAAAGCAGCACTGTATAACAAGTCTGAGCTGACAGTGGTGCTTTCATTCACTAAATCCGAATGCTAAAAGCTACTGTTTCAGTCAGTGACAGTGATAATTCAGTACACTCATTGTTAAAGATTGGTTTGTCCACATACTCAGCACCTCTGTTTCAAATCAGTCTTTTCTGGAGAGCTGAGATGAAACCAGGAAGAAAAGGTTGTGGACTATTAATTAAGTGCAGTAATGGCCAAAGAAAATGGCCATTAGTATTTCTGTACAAAGGAAAAGCTCAGAGTTCAGCTGCTGTGGATGAATCAGGTGAAGAGGCCGAAGAACACACCAAATCTCACACCTCATAGGTCATTCCATACATACTGTAGCTTCTGAAACAAACAATAAACACTGTTTAGGCTTTGAGGTGAAGTAAAACAAATGGCATTAGGACATTTGGCTTTATTTTACTACTTTGGCATCAGTTTCACCAGTTCCCAGTGACTATAAAATGTTCTCATGCATGAGTTTCCACTCCAGCATGCCTTTATAAATCATAACTTGAGTGTGGCAGTATTTTTTTGCTAAACTTTTAGCTGCATTTTCTTTTGTGTTTTAGCATGTATCATTGTATGTTAATACAGAGCCTGTGTGTCTGCAAGCAAACCTTTTCTCACAGGACGACCAAGCTGAACACAGAGAAACAATAGAAGACGGAAGATGATTTAAGCATGATGAAGCAGCAGAATTCCTGTGTGTGTGTGTGTGTGTGTGCATGTGAGAGAGAGAGGGAGAAGGAGGAGGAGGAGGAGGAGGAGGTGGAAATATTTATTTTGGAAACTGAAGGTTGGAAACCACAATCTCTATCTCTCTTTCTCCCTCTCTTTTTCTCCTCCTCCACCCCCTACGTCAACCCTGCTGGTGTCCCATAACCAAAATGGACCACTCCACATCACTTGAAACATAATACCTCCTCCATCCCACCCCCACCTCTCTCTCTTCTTTCTTTGAGGGAATTCAGGACAATGAGAGCCTTTATACTCTCTCTCTCTCTCTCTCTCTC
>LKNJ01003259.1:0-47341 GCA_002120245.1 Maccullochella peelii | reverse complement strand
GCCTCCCTCATCTTTTTAAGTGGGAGAACTTGCACAATTGGTGGCTGACTAAATACTTTTTTGCCCCACTGTAGATATTCATGGTCCTAATAATCCTACTGACTTTGGTGATCCCCTGACTTTTCATCTAGCGTAACCAGCAGGTCAAAAGTCTGACTTATTGAGTGAAATGTCGCAACATCTACTGGATGGATTTGCACAATATTTTACACAGACATTCATGGTTCCCATCTTAATGACTTGTAAATGACTGATCAACAAGATTCTTCCTCTAGTACCACCAACAGTCTGACATTTGAGTAAAATATCTTGACAACTATTGGGTGGATTGCCATGAAATTTGGTACAGACATGTACCCATCAGGATGAATTGTAATAACTTTGGTGAGCCTTTAAGTTTACACTTTTAGCACCATCATCACATCTTACATACTTTGGTTTATGACCAAATGCCTGCAAAACTAATGACATTCACATCAGCCTCAGCTGTACTTTGGGTTTAGTAGCTTAGTTACCTAAACTAAGGTGGTGATTATGGTAATCATTGTACCTGCTTAGCATCAGTATGTTAGCATTGTCATTTGAGTATGTTAGCATGCACCTAAGTACTGCTTCACAGAGCTGCTAGAATGGCTGTAGATTCTTAGTCTTGTTACTGTGAAATACTGAATAGTTTTACCTCTTCAGCAGGGCAGTAGCTACCATTTAGGATACTAAAGTCATGTTCTTAGTATTTTTTTAGGAGTTTTGGGGGTTTTAGAGCTTATGTTCTAACACCAAAAAGCTTATTCAGATTTTTTCCCACCAGAATTAAATTCCTAGCAGCATGGAAAAGGCTTTGAAACAGTACCTTCATGTTGGGAAACAAAATGGGTCTGTAATGTCCGTATAATTTCCAAGGAAATTTCCTGGAAATAAATATGTAATCTGGTACTAATTTTAGGAAAATAGAGATAATGTCCTGAGATAGTTATTAGAGTTTAGTTAGTCGTTTTGAGTTGATACCTGCTTCATTTAAGGACTTGCAGAAAATATAATGGAACAGCTAACTATGCTAACTATGAAAAGTTATCATACAGTAGGCAAGTGCAACCTAGGATGATGGTCATGATTAGACATTGCTTAAGTTTAAAAGGTTACAAAGGCCAATAATAATAATACACAACATGTCATAGCAATGGCGGCATTAGCGGCAGTCATATAATAAAAATAATAATAATCTTTATTTATAGAGCACTTTTCAAAATCTACATTACAAAGTGTTTCATTACAAAGACAGCAAGATAAAACAATCAAGTCATAAAATCAGGGAAATATTACCTTCATCATCACCACATCATCTTACCTCAGAGATGAAGTTGTCCTTGGTGTTGGACAGATCAGTCAGCGTGTTCCCGTGCATCTGTACAGTCCTTCCCAGGCCCTTCAGAGTGTTATTAATGGAGTTAAATGTGACCATGACCCCAGCAAGCTCTCCTTGGATGGACTTCAGATTCCCTCCTAATCTACCACTATGGACACTATGATCATCCAGGCGTTTCTTCAGATCATTTATGTTGATTTGACACTGCCCAGTACACTTCTCCACTTCCTCTCTGAGTCGTCCTACCTCCTCCTGAAGGTTGGAGCACACCTGAGAGCAGACAGATTCTCCTGAGTCAACCTTTCTCCACAGATTTGTTAGTTCTGCCTGGCACTTGCTGAGGGCACTCTTGGTGGAGTTGGTGAGCAAGCGCAAGTCCTCCTCTATACTGCTGCAAATAGAACAGTCCTCAAAATTACGTCCCAATGTTTCAACCTCTGTGACAATCCGGTTGAAATGCTCGCCGTTCTCCCCTGTCACAACCATTATCTTTTTGACATCGTCTGTTAAGTTGATCACTCTGTCAGCCAGCGAGTCCCCTGACACAGATAAATCATTTAACCTGGTGTTAAACTTCTGGATCTCCTCTTGGTTGGCCACAACTCTCCACTCTAAGGTTTTCACAGTGTCATCAGTCTTACGGCCTTTTCCGTTAGGCCCGCAGTTCTCATTGCATATTTTTGTAGTTGATGTAAGACTTCTGTCCAGGAAGGTTGTGATGTTCTCCACCTGACTTAAACGCCGACTGTGGTCAGTGACTGTATCGCCGAGAACAGCCACGTCCAGCTCTATCTTGCCGATCTTGAAGCTGTGGTCATCCAGCTGACTGAGGACCATGTTACGCAGCTGTGTGATGTCTCTCTGGACGTTGTCCTTCATGTTGTTCCCGGTGTTAGTGCACCTCTGCTCCGTCTTCCTCACTGTGTTATTCATCCTCTTCTCCAATTCTCTCAGTCTGCCATTCAACCTGTCCTCTGTCACTCTTCCCTTTCCTCCACCTGTCCCAGCTAATTCCTTATCCAGCCACCCCTTAATAGTGTCGCACTTGTTAGCTGTGGAGGTTACACGGACCTCTAGATCAGACAACCTCTTCTCCAGCTCAGTGACTGTGTTGCAGCAGGCCTGGGAGCGTAAGGTCTCACTGCGGGAAATGTCCAGACTCTGCCTCAGGTGCTGGTCCATGGAGCTGATCAGCTTCTCCAGGGCCTGGATCCGCTCCCTGTCCTCTTGCTGCTGGCGCCTCAGGTCCTCCACACCAGCCTAAAAGAAACAGGGATTCCAAGAAGTGTGATTATTTTTTCTAGCTGTATAGCTTATATTAATTATGTCTTCTGTTTTATGATGTCAGGTTTCTTATGCAAAGGCTTTTCGCAATCTTCCTGCCTCCCAAATTATTCAATTTGAAAGTAATTTGTATCTTTCCCTCTATGGATTTTCAATTGAAAACCCATAAATCATCAGTTCACTTGAAGAGCACACAATAGCCCAAGGAATCCGGGCCCCAAGGCCAGACCTCTGTTTGAAGTCAAAGAGATCAGTCAAAAATAATGAGGTCCTGATCATGCGTTTTTGCTCCTGATCCCTGCCAATACTCCATGAGAAATCTTTATTATTATTTTTTCCTACATAATACAGCTGCACAATGTATACTGAGGATACAGTAAACCTACAGTACAATTAAAGCAAATAGAATTAAAGAAATAGAAATATGTTTGTGATGATTATGCTCTGCTTTAAGAAAATAAAACCTGCATCACATCACATATGTGCTTGTTTTTGCCACTGACGGGCTCAGAGTGTCTGACAACATTATGAAAAGGATCCCTACAGAGACAGACCGTTTGTTAAAGAGGAAGATCCTTTTTGGTGCAATTGCCCCCAAGGATTACGTTGCAGCCATTGCAGCCCGTTTCACGGCTGCCAGCTGAGGCAATCTACTGGACCAATTCCAAAACTTTTTGTCCCTATTAGTCATTAAGACCCCAAAGTATGTAAAAAAATAGGGTCCTTTAAAAAATACCAGAATTACCCTTTAAAAAAAGATCAAAAACAAGTGAGGTGGGGGGGTGGGGGCTATTGTGGTAGGTAGGAGAGGGGGGCCTTTTATGTGTCTGTGCCCTGGGGACCATGATTGTGAAAAACTGCCTTCATGTGGCTATTTTTTTTACTGCTTTATGCAGCAGAAATCACTTACAGAAGCCCACAGGGAAAAAAGTAAAAACGTGAAAATTTTACAGCTACACAAACTACAACTAGGGTGACATCCAAAATGGCTATAACAAAGTAAGAGTAATGTTTGTGTCCGAGGCTCACACATCTTAGTTTTACATATTGAGCTTCACCTGGCAGGCAGAGCAGGACAAAGACACCCTTCTCTCCAGCTCCGTCAGTATCTCCTCCTTCAGAGTGTTCAGCTGGTTCCCCCCAGGTCCTCCTCCTCCTCTGGCCCCTCCATCCAGTTCATTGCCCCCTCCGTTCACCAGGTGGTTGTTGATGTTGAGCAGGGTCTGGTCATGGACCTGAGCATGAAAATGTCCGCGTAAAGTGAAACAGTCTATACTTGCATTTAAATTCTAAATATAAAGACTGTAAAAAAGAAACAGATACTCTTTACCTGTGTCCTGTTGTAGAGATGGTCTAGCTTGGTCTGGATGTTGTTGATGGTTTCCTTCATGTGCGGCTGAGCTGAATCAGCAGGGACAATGGCCCCATTCAGACCAGGCCTACACAGAAAAAGAGTTGAGATTTCCTCAAGTTTTGGCTAACATTTGTCGTAAAAAGAGGTATAGGTTATGTTAAATAATATCTGACATCAAAGTGGAGGATGAAAGAATAATTGCAACATTGCTTGATTTGAAAATGGACCATGTACGCAGGAAAGTGGAGTGTGGAGAGGATACAAAAGATTTAGTCTAAATTTAGCTGATTCTGCTTGTGCACAGTTGAAGTCAAAGGACGCTTTCTGTGTACTTATGTAGCATCATATTCTTGTTGAGGATTAACTATTTTTATCATCCTACCCTAATTACACTTCTCTGTATATACAGTATGTTAATAAACAAGCGTATCCTCTCTCAATAAACTGACTTGCTGAAAAAAACTACATGAAACTATATACAGTGTACTATACATTCCCTGTACTTGATGATATCATTCCAGCAAATCTAGCAAATCTGAGTTTCCTGAATGCAAACAGGAGTTTTGTGTGTAGGTGAATACACTCCATGAAATAAAACATGTACACGATGTATTGAAAACAACATTCACGTACAGCCTCTGGTTTATGCCGTGAATGGTGGTCTGCATGTTGTGGAGGTCTTTGGTCAGACCACGGATGGTTTCTTCCAGCTGTCTGATCTTCTCAGTGTCACCTGGAGACAAAGAAAAGGAATAAAAGCCAATATGAAAGAGGAAATGTGGAGTTTAATTCTAAGATTTTATATTTACCGCTTTGAAAATACAAACTCAACAAAGTATGGAACCTTTAAATGTACTGGTATAGATGTTAAAGGTCCTAAAAACTTTATTTTCTCAATCAGCTTCCTACAATGAGCGATTATGTCCCACAAAGTATCAACCCACAACATTTTCTGCCAAAGTTTAAACAGTTTTGGTAACTTCTATTGAAAGATTTCTGTATTTGTGTTTCTGGCCTTGATAACATAAAACCATATTTTAAGTAGATGCAATTTGCAATTTCATAGAGCCGTCTTACCATCTCTACCTTCTCCTTTCTGTCCACCGCCTGTGTTGTAGCCCGTCTGCGTGACATGGGGTCGCCCTCCATTGACCTGAGAGTCGGTGGTTCCCTTTGGCCCATCGTGGCAGTCTTCCCCAGTGTAACCATGGCAACACTTCCACTCCATTTCTGTCACCATCTTGTAAGCCACCTTATACCTTGGCCTCCTGAATGTCCGGTAGCTGAAGATGAAACGGAAATTTCAGAATTTTTATTTGTTCTGACTTGACAAGACCTGATTTTCTAGACTTAAACAATGGGACTGGACTTGAGATTGAACACTAACGATATGGACTGGGTTTTTTTTGCCATGCTAGCGACGTGGCTCTATGGATGGCAATTTTGGTCAGTCAGTCCACCACTTTGGTCCAGAGTGAAATATCTCGACAACTATTGGATGGACTGCCATGACATTTAGTAACCAAGTCAAGGACCCATATGAGTCCCTGAACCCTGTATTGAATACCACCGCTGTACACTGTTTATATTAATGAGTCATTAGATGTCTGGGAATAGCTGCAAATCATCTGCTGATGACAGATGGGATTAAGAGTGCTTGTAAACTTTAAATGTTATTCCTGTCCCATTTTCCAAAAGAAATCAACTGCATTTAGCCAGTAAAAAAATATGAATGTTTTATTTGGATAGCTCTTCTGTAGTTTTCGCATGAATGTGTCATTTAAGAGAAGAGACTCCCTGTTACAGTAACAATGCAATAAATAGACCAGAGTTGGTCGGAGGTTTTATGGCAGCATCACAGGCACATTAACAAGCCCTGACTGTGAAGGTTCAGCACGTTGCACTCCTTTATGCTAACCCACAAACATCACTGTAGGTATTGCAGAGCCTTTTCTGTGCCATAGAAAAGATTTCATCCTCCAGCTCCCTGCTCTGAGAGCGTGAGAAAAAGGGATCCGACGTACTCTCAGAGGAAAAATGAAAAACAGGGCTTGGAGAGATGGAGGGAGGAGGAGTTAGAGTAAGAAAGAAGGAGAGTCATAAAAAGAAAGACAGACAGAGTAAAAAGAAGAGATTGTTTTTACAGGGTAGGAGACTAGACTGTGGTGCCTGGAACCCCTGTCAGCTTCATTCTTAGCATAGCCCAGGTTTAGGCAGAGACCCCTGGCAGGCATGGGGATCAAGCAGCCAGGCCAGGGTCACACAACATGGTGAAAACTTCAAAAGAGAAATATCAGGAGCGTTTGATTAATGTTGTCTTGCAAGCATAACATTTGGAAAATTCATTCAATAAATCACATCTATAGTAAATTTGCTCCAATATTTGTAATACTGGATATCCCCAGGTCTGTACCAGGCGTACTGAGCTACACCACAGTAATATGTGTCAGTTTGAGACCAGTAGTTAACTAGCCAAATACTGAGCTGTAATTATGTCTGTAGTGATGTTCTGGCTACACACAAGCCCAGCCACAACCAGACACCTTCCTGAGCAGACTCTCCTGAGAGAAAATGGACAGAAAAGGAAAAGAGCTCAGCAAATTCAGTATCCACAGACAGGAAACAGGGGGAGAAGATGGATGGATAGAGGATACAAACTTCTGTGGAACTGAGTACAGGAAGTTGGAGGAGCAAGTTAGAATACAGATTAGATTCCAGCAACAGAGAGGAAGAATCAGAGGAGATACAAAATACGAAAGAAGAAAGTAAAAGATACTCACGCAACTCTAGGACATTGGCCCCAAGTACAGCGTTGATAGTCTGGTTTGAGGTACGTCTCCACCCCATCCTCCATCACACAGCTAACAGTGCGTGTCACCACATAAGCACACCAGTTCCTACGAAATCACACACACAAGCAGGCAAAGGGAAATGACAAATGAATGACTATGTGATGACTGGCAGTTCAGTGTAAGTTTAGGGTCAGGCGTTGACACAAACATAGCAGCCCTCTTACATACGCATACACACTCAGTATACACTCTGCTGCTGCTCTTTGTTTTCAGGCACAATTTGGAAAAATAATAATCAAAAATATGGTAACTTGTTGACTGAGAGGCTCCACTGTGAGTTTCGAGATTAATATCTCAAACCCCTGACTGATTATTATTCTGTACAACATTCAAGAGAAATTGTTCGCTGGTGCAAATGTCAGATCAGTTCAGGATAACTGCATGATTTCAACAAAGGCTGCCATTGTATGCCTCCCCACACAACCCACACAGAGACACGCACACATATCCTTGTAGTGTTTAAACTGCCTATCCATGTGAAAAACTTCCCTTAGTTACATTCAGTCCACAAACATTATATTGAGAATAAAATTTCTTGCCTCTCAGATGCGTATAATTCCATGTTAATCTTCAAACATTTGAGATATTTGACAGGAAATCAAATTAAAGAGTGTATCTGGAATTGGCGTCTGGGATAAAGGAATAGTTTTGGCCAGAAGATTGATATCAATCAATAACCAGTGTGTTAAAGCATAGATTCATATTTTTTCAAGTCTGTCTTCATATAATACTCACTTGCCCATATGCACATTGAAAGAGTTATTGGTCTCTGTAATTATTCCTCATGTTAATAGCCATGAAGAGATCCCAAATGTAAGACATTACGGACAAAATCCACAGTCCTCACTCTGTCCAAAAATGCATTTTAAAGTTCAGCTAAAGTTAATATGAGGTTTCAGCAGTTGGAGTTAGTCAAATCAACTGGGTATCTTCAAAAGCTACAGTCTGAGTACGAGAGTACGAAATTCCCTCTTTGGGTTTCCCCCGACAGTGCTCAGCTACAGCGGAGGGATAACAGAATGACAACAGCAACAGTAAGAAGAAGTGGAGTCAGGATGACTTTTTTAGCCTAGCTTAGCGCAAAGACTTCAGGAAGCCTCCAGGAACCAGACGAATCGGCAAGCTCATGTTATATTTGCTCTGGCAGATGCATTTGCAAATTGCTCTGGCCATGTCAGGCTAACAAAGACTGGATGCAGGGAGCAAACGCTGTCCAGAGTGAAAAGAATACACCTACCAACACCTCTGAGGAAACACTCAGTTATTGCGATACTAACGGCTTATCAAGTTATTATGGCTAGCTTGTTAGCAAATAGATAACATTACCTACTTATACATCCAGCAGACACAGAGCATTCCATTTCAGTCATGTTTCTGTGCACCTGACGAATGTACTAAAATATTTCCTGGCCTTTTAGCTCTGGTTTAGTTGACCAGCTTATGAGAAAAAGACGTAGTCTTTTCACTTGCTAGATGTTCCATCTTCATAAGTCGAGTTGTTTACTTTGGCTCTCCTGCTTTGCAGTTAGCTGACCTGGCTTATCTGACCTTTTTTTGCTAATTAACCCAACCTTAAAACGCCCCTTCAACAACACTTCATGTTGATATGATGGAGGATGGATGAGCGTGCTGATGGGTCCATGAGCAGCTGGAAAACCAAAACATGGAGCTAAAAATGGCTGCGAAGAGCTACTTGGCAGTTGCTATTTTACACATCCAGCACACACCGAGGAACATTATTTTGAGTCGTGTTTCTGGCCACTTGGAATATTCACTCCCATTTAAGTACTTTTTCCCTCTCCACCAACTCCTTCACCAGCTGTTCTCTAACTCTGTCTGTCCCCTTTGGTGCTGAGCAGGTAGTGTACAGTGGGTTTTTAGAACTTTTTTACTGAAAAAAAGTGGTGGGTTCGTCACTACGAGCAACTTTTCGCATTGCATGTTGTCCACTGTCAATAAAAAAATATTGATTATAGCAGCTTTAAGGTTAATTCAGGTTTAAACTTGATCCTATTCTTCACCATAATTCAAATACTAATTCTAAAACAACCCCTGTGAAGTGAAGGCTTTCCAAAATGATTCCACATAACAAAAATATCCTCATAAACATGTCTTAAAACTCAAACTCCAAGACAGAATTACAACAAACACACACACTCCCACATACTCCCCCAGTCTACATGCTACTCAATTTGTCCTTATCCCTCTGACCTCCCTTGACCCTCAGATATCTCTCTTGATAACAACTGCAGGGAGATTTTAAGACACAGATGTCCTTCAGTCGCTTTCTGTCATCATTTTCATATTACCCAGAATCCCCATTCACTGTTATTTCCCCGGTGGTTATTATGGCCAATTAGTGTCGCTCTTCGATTCATTCACTATGAAGGGTTTACAGATAAAAGTTGGGAGCGTACAAGGAGTTCCTTCATGCTGGGAAGTCAATCAGCAGCTTTCCTCTCTCTGTCTGTCTTCATGTCTGTCAGTCCGTCTCTCTATGTGTCTTTCTGTCTGTCAATCTTTCTCTTGAGCTCTACATGTCTCCCGCTTTGTCTCCCACTCATTTTATTATTATTTTTTAGGCTCTCCTTGTCTGTGTGGATCTCTTCCCATCTCGCTCTTTTTCTCATTCTTGCTGTCTCTTTCAATTCATCGCTCTCCTTCATCTACACCTCTCCCCTGTTCCCCCAAGACCATGACCCTCCCCTTCATTCCAGAGCTGGTCTGACTGACAGAAAGAGTTTATCATGTTTCGATCCTCCCCTGCCCCTCATGACCTCCTCCTCACGACCTCCTGTTCCTGTTCCTGTTGCTACTGTACGTGGGAATGTGAACAGGACTAATTAACTGATAAGCAACAAGAATGTTGCCAAAAATGTTGGATTTCATTTAGAATGTCTCATTATATAGTTTGTCCACCAGAAAGCACTGTACAATCATGAATCCTCATCAAAAATGTTTGTTTCTGTTATGTATTTATGCATCCGCCAATATATCAATAGCAGATTTTTTAAAACTGTCAATATCGATATTTTTTTATTAGCCTGAAGAATCCAGTATCCATTGGGTTGTACTACATACTGTATCACTAGTAAATGAGAAAATATGTTGTTGTGTTTTTTCATTATTTGGGCGAACTGATCCCTTAACGTTAAAAAACAGTGAGGAGAAACTGCAAGGAGAAATTGTAGCTTCACCTTGCCATTTTGACAATCATGAAACATCAGTTGTTCACACATTTTTTCTTATACTCGAGTCAAGTCGAGTTTGTTTGTATAGCCCACTATCAAATACAATGTTTCAAAAGTCTATATCATAATCATGTCATTTAAAAAAGGAAGGTTCCAAATTAGCATGATTCTAAAACAACTGATTAGAAGAAAAGTTCCCTGCATGTCTTTCAGTGTAATTGATGCTATACTTTCTGCCTGATGCTTGTTACACTGTAGCTGTATAGCACTGTAGGCCAGTAATGTGTGTGATGACATAATGTGAGTCCCAGCTTCATGAAAAAAATATAGGAGTATGGATTGCAGATAAATAGCTTGTGCAGAAATGTTTGACTGTGTAAATTTAGCTTATGTTGTATATTCACAGTATTTCATGTTGTGTTTACATTTGAAATAAATACTAAATTTGAAGGGATTCAGCTCAGCCTGGAGTCAACACCAAATTGAGAATAAGTAAATGTCATTTGGCTGAAATCAACCAGTGTTTGTGCATCCAAACAGTTCTGTAACTCCCTTTCCAAAGATTTGCAGTCCTTCACAGTGATCCACATGGCCTCCTCTAGTTATGCAGTGAATTGTATTGTGTTTTGCTTTGCTGTTCTGTGGTTTGTGACATTGTATTCAATGTTTCTATCAGAGCTTGGAGCGCTGGTGATTCAGAGTGAAACTCTGCCACCATACATCTGAAATCAGCCAACTTTAGTGCTTCCAAACACAGCTGTCTCTCCCCTCATGTATTTTCAGAGTCTTGCGGTTCATCGAAGTGGTCCTCATTACATTATGCCGTGTGAGGGTTTGCTGGGTTATCTTATTCTGCGGTTTGTTATACTGTACTGTATATGTTGGACTTAAAGTTTTTGAGAAACGGGAATCTAACATCTCCATCAGGAGTTGGACCAATTCATGAGCATGTAAAATAAGACAAAACAGATCTGCCTCTTCCCCCTCTAGGTGATTTTTGTCACTGTGATTCAGCCAATCTATTATCCTGACTTACTGCCTCTCAGGGTCACAGACACGGCAGATAAAGCATAAAGTTGGCAACGTTCACACCTTATCGTCTCTGATGGAGAACAGCGGCTGTGTCTCATATAAATAAACCTAACCATGTCTCTTTTTTCACTACTGAGCACACACAGATGTGGATGCATACAGGCACATATACATACATACGCAAACACACAACTCCATCTGTCTCTGCAGCTTCCAAACACCCACACTTACTGCACATATCACCCTCCCTGCCAGTTCATTTTCCATCTTTCCATCATGGGCGTCTCACTCCAGTGAAATACATAAGAGAAGCCTTTATATTTGTAAGAGGATGACTAAGTGTTAGTGCAGCACTAAAAGAGTGTGTCTGTGTGTCTGTGGGTGTGGGTGTGTGCTTGTGCCTAGGCGTATGCCCTTCACAAAAAAGAGAGCACAGTGAATTTGTTTATGTACTCCCCTGCACGCAGGCCTGCATGCAAGTTTTCTGTTGCATGGGTGCACCCCCCCCCCGACCCCCCGACCCCAGTAATCCAACAAAGTCCCATTAATCCAAATGGCCGCAGAGAAATCGCTCAGATGAAAGTCCACTAACTAGACTTGGCATCTTTTCCATAAGTGTAAAACACAATTACGAGCACATACACAACATTTAACAGACAAACCAACTACACACGCATTCATGCATTCAGAAGAGACTTACACAACCAGACAAGGACACTCACACAGCCACTAACACATGCAGATACGCACGTAGACACAAAAATAATAAGAGCATGAGTCTAACCTGCTCATTTTCCCACTTTACTACACTTAAAGATAAAACCATATACCTTTATAAACTGATGCCAGTTAAACATGAAGATTGCAGTTTACAACCTAACATGGTGTTTAATGGAGAATTGAGTACGTGGTTGTGTGTGTGCGTGGTCTCCCTTCAGTGCCATATTCAGCAGCTAATCTCCCTGTTTCCTTTTCTATTTCAGCACCACAGGAAAACACTACACATAAACAGTTCCTGCACATATTATTGAATGTTTATAGCTACAATATGTATTTGTAGAATGTGGATCAGATAAAGACAGAAATGTTAAAACTAGAGTACAATACTTTCTTTAAATTTAAACTTTCAAATTGTTTAAGCCTTCCAACCCCAACACCTGCCAGTGGACTGGCCATTAGATCCCAAAGTTTCCAAAGATACCAAATATGTGAGGCAGAATTTTGGGGTAATGGGCCCCATTTGGGACCATCTGATGCTCCTTAGAAAAACTTATGGAAGCGGTTGTGTGCTGCTCCCTACCTTAAAGCAGTGCTGCACACTTAAACATGTTTTTTGAGCGGTAAACTAAATGATATGACTGTATTGTGATGAAACACATCAATGCTGGTGATAATATTAACATTTCTTGCCAAATTTATAAAAATCAGCATTTCATGGGTTGAAAATGGCTCAACACGCCATCTACTGTTTTAAATCAGCCCTGAACCTGCGAGGCTAATGCTGACATAGAGTCGATTTAAGTTGTGTGTTTTCTAACACCATGTTTTGGTTTTACAAATGGAAAGACTTCAAAGATGAGGTCTAACTGGTTGGTTTGGCAAATCCACATCTGGTTAACTTTCCCAATACGAAAGAATACAGCTGGGGCTGGGGTAATGTCAATACAGACATACTTGATTTGAATGCTGCAGCCATTAAAAAACAGCCTTGGGTCTTGGTAGTCATAGTAAACATCATATAGCTTCAATGATAGCTGGAACAAGCTAATACAGAATATACACTCAGTTGCCAGTTTGTAAGGTGCCTAGCTAAAACTAACATCTAATTCAACAGACCTAAACGCATTGTGTGTAGCTTTGATGCCTAACAAGTGTATTGAACGCATCCTCTACCTTGTAAAACATTTGAAAGCTGCTGTTTTACATTTTAAAATCCTGCATTGTTCACATCTGTGTTTGCTAGCTAGCAGCCCGCTACATTTCTTGACACGTTAACGCTACCACTGTTAAACCTTCAGCATTAGTGCTCATGCTCATTTGTGTGATGCAAACAAAACCAGGAGCCACTCGTAAAAACATTGCTACTTAAGGCTAGTTTTAGAAAAAAACTCCACAGTATACCTTTAAACCTGTATTAACTGCTTAACGGAAACAAGCTGTAAACACAACATCAACAGATTACTACCTTTTAAGTTGATATGGCTAACAGTTGCTAATTTACACATCCAGCAGATACGGAGCAACATTATCATTTATTTGGTGTAATGTTTGTGTCCACCTGGCCAATGCAAGTCTAACATTCACTCTCTTCTTGCTCTCCTCCAACTCATTAGGAAAATATCTGCCTCTTTAGCTGCTAAATGCTATGTTCACCAGCTAATCACTAACTTTGTCTGTCTCATTTTTGGTGCTGAACAGGTAGTGTATAGTGGGTTGTTAGAGTTTTTTTGCTGAAAACAGCTGCGTGTTAGGTCTGGAAAAAAAAACAATGAGAGCATTGAGAGTGAACTAAAACAGTAAAGTTGCGGGCCGTAAAAACCAAAAGAATGAGCAGAAATATGCTATAAAGATGGAAGTCCGGTGATAATTCTCTGTGTGTTCGTCACCATGAGCAACTTGTTTCTTGTACACAGAGCCATGTGCTCCATTGCCGACACAAAAATACTGACTATAGCAGCTTTAAGGGGACAGGAATGGAAAAATGGTATGTTAACATGGACATATATCATGAAATGTGTACTCAAGGAAACAGACAACACTGAAAAGGGTGAGCTAAAACTTTGCCATACCATCAGTTAACAAAAAGTTGGCACACAAAGTGGGTTTAGCATATCAGGAGCTGTCTGATTTCACACATTTGATAAAGCATACCCAGACGGATACACAAACAAGCACAGGAAACAAGCCTTAATGCACTTAAATGCATGTTAATTAACACAAATACCCTTTGTCCTTCACCTACATACACATACAAACAACGTTCTCATTACTTCTCTGCCAGGCACCAAGCAATGAAACTTCCATTGTACATGTCTTATTTTGTATTTACTGAGCCATAAATCAGCGTGAGTGGAACTGTTGCACCTGTCTAAGCATCACTTTATTTCCCAATAAATTTCACCTCCTTATAAAACAGCAGACAGACACTTCATAGCCAAGCAGGAAGTTGCGGTCTGACATCTCAACCCACACAAACCAGGTTCATTTTATTCAACAGCATCTCTGCATGAGCCCTACAGCAAAGAATTCTGGGTAAAACTGGAATAGTCATGGACAAAGGTGACATAGAGAGTAAGTGGGAGGAAGAAGGACTGAAAGAAAGAAAAAGGGGAGCTGAGGTTTAATACAAACAAAGAAATCACTTGGCGGTGCCCATTGTTGAGGGATCTTTCATTTAGCTTCAAGGAAAGGCTTCAACAGCAACCTGAATGAGTGAATGAAAAGGGGTGTGTCTCAGTGTTTGAACTGTGACCCAAAGGTCAAGCACCCCTCCAACGTCCTTGTAAAGGTATACCCCTGTACACACACCGAAAAGCACACAGACTGTCACAGACGACAACATACACACTCGAGTGCACTCACTCATGCTTGATCGTACACCGACAGACAAACACACACAAAGGCTGACACACACATTCTTCCAGTCTCTCTGCGCGGTCGTAAAATGCACATGCTCATTTCCCCTTTGGACTCATTCCAACATCAAGGGACAGTGTGACTGTGTAAACTTCTCTCTGATTGTTTAGCCTGGCGGTCATGAAGATATACGGAGAATGTCCACGATACTGCCATTTGCTTTAGCATTACTGCTCAGATAAGTCAGCGTTCTGCAGGGGGTTTTAGTGGCTCAGTTGAATTTTAACCATTTATGGAGACATGTGCATTTGAAACACAAGTCTCCTCAAACCTTTAAATGGCAGTTACCCAAAATAGTACAGATTATTTATGCAGGTAAAACTTTATTGGCTCCTCTGAAGTACAAACCAATAAGTTCAGTAATTAAATGTCTTGTCATGTTGTTCTATTTATTCTTTAAGCTGAGAGGAGGTTTATAGTTCCTGTTGTTCATGTGTGGTGGGATTGGATGAATATTGGAAAGGGATCCAAATCTCTATAGTATTATGTACGTTTATCTAAAAAAGGTAAAGAAAGCTTTCTCAAATGAAATGTACGCAATGAACTATGGTAATTAGGTTACAATGGCTGTAACTGGAAAGGATCCCTTGCATTACCATTTATAATGAGATTTGTTTACTGCCCTAATTAGCAGAAAGCAGAAAATCACACAGATGAAGTGAATTAACTTCCAAGGTTCGGTCAAGAAGAGGACAATCCCGTTCAAGTCTAATTGCCTGGCGACGTATTGGCGCATTTTGGTATGCTATCACAACTGCAGTGACCAGGCTTTTTCACCATGTTACAGTGCATTGTAGGTAACATATAATGCTTTCAAAGCTTTTCCACAATTGTGTCTTAAGATTTAAACACTAAGAAACAAGACTAAGAGCTTACAGCCATGCTAGCAGCTCATGAGGCTGTACTTACTTGAGCTGGTTAAATGCAAACAGCAATGAGCATGCTAACATGCTCACAATGACAATGTGACATGGTGATGTTTAGCAGCATGGTCCCCATCTTAATTTAGCATGTTAGCACATAATGTAACATTTGCACTCTACACAAAGTGCAGCTGAGGCCGATGGGAATGTCATTAGTTTAGCAAGTATTTTGTCATAAACCAAAGAATTGGACACATTGAAAAACTGACCTGATGATGGTGATACATGATACATTAAGATATCATCAGAGTTATGAGTAAATTGAATGGTTATCCATCCAATAGTTGTCGACACATTTCACTCAAAACTCACAAAACCACTTCATGGTGGTCCTAGAGTTGTTGAAATATTTCAGTCAGGTCCAAAGTGGTGGACCAACTGGCCAACATTAACATCCACAGAGCCAAAAAATAGAGCTGACATTAGAATCAGTGCCCTAAAGTGCAGATAGTGATCCAATCCAGGATCAGTTTAATGCAACACTTTGCAAGCTGCTCTTTTAGTTAATAATTTTAAATCAAAGGGCATGAATTGATGGATAAAATGTATAAATTACAAGCTCATAGCTGGCAGTTTAGACTTAGTATCTTGGTTAGACGTGACCATTTTCCTTGTGATGGACAAGAAGTTATAGTTATCTAAACTGACCCACATTAGGTTTCCGCAGGCAATGACGCTTTAATTCTGAGTTACCACAACAGTAGACTGTGCAACCACAGACTACTTCTGCTGCACTGGAGCTCCTGGGGTTGATTAGCTTGCTCCGTGGCAATTATTAAAAGAAGTCTAATTACTGACAACTATTCTCTGTCTATTCCCAGACTGTCTAACTCTACTGCATTCTCAAGGGTAATTCCTTAGATACCCTATCACCATTAGAGTATATGAACTGCTGACCTCCTACATTTCCCAAAATTTCTTTCAGAATAGATCATGTTTTTTGCTACTTTATAACCGACTGAAGTTTTTAGGTCGCCAAGAAGATTTTCTACCATTTCTTGATTTTATATTCTGCAATTCTTACTGTAACAAATGTTATGAGTGGATCTGTGACTGAAATGTTCAAGTTCCAGGAGATATCCATGAAGGACTGTGATACATTGTATACTGTCAGAGCTGTGTGGCACTGACTTTGGGCGATACAGTCATTCCAAAGGTGCTGGATGGGGTTGAGGTCAGGGCTCTGTGCAATTCTTTCACATCAAACTAGGAAAACTAACTTCTTTATGGACCTGGCTTAGCGCATGGTGGCATTGTCATGTTGAAACAGGAAAGGGCCTTCCCGAAGGTGTTGCCACAAAGTTGGACAAAGATTTTGAGAACTCATCACCTCTTTGGCTCTCCTGTTTTTCCTGTTACAAAGCAGAAGGCCATAAAAACAGCCTATTTTAAACAAGTAGAACTTTTTTTTTCAGACTTTTGTAATCTAAATCCATGTCAACACAACATCTGGAACTCCAATAACTGAATAAGAGTAATGTGTGCATTTGTCTATCTTTATGACCCCCATATAGAGTGTCCCAATGCTAATGTAATGAAAAAAGTGGAAGGGGAATAAGTATGATTAATGCGAGAGAAAGAGAGAGAGCGAGAGAGAGATGCTCCGTCTACTCCTTGCTCCCCTCCTGCTGTGATCTAATGTACTGTCCTTAAAACTGTACATGAGCCTAAACAGATCAGCAGTCTACCTGCATCCAGCCCCAAACACACTGCTCCTTCGCTCTTCCTCTGTCACTGTCTGGAGCTGACGGGATGACGTGTAGCTCTGACATTTTGGCAGGAGATGTGTCGGACAGCTCTGGGTCCTCCTGAGCCCCCTGTAAGACCCCTGCCTGATGTCTTCAGTTCATTCAACAGCCTTTACCACTTATGAAAAACTTCACACATCTGTCAAAACAGATCAATTGGGTTCAAACGGATGTCAGAGGGGCAAACCGCATTGCCACAGGCCAGCGCATTCTTCTCCCCGATGCGTCACTGTGTGTGGTTTGTATGTGTGTGTATGTCACAGGCCAGCCATGCAGACTCCTTCATAGCCTACTGGTTTCAGCAGGGGGAAGGCATTTAAGGACCCAGACCCTCTCTTCTCTTCTCCCGTCAGTCTGTCTTTTCTCTTGTCGTGTGGCTCCTCCCTAGCTTTTCTCACTCTTTCATCCTCTCTTGTCACGCCTTCTCGGGTTCTCTCTCTTCTCTCCACATCTTCTGTTTCTTTTACTGTCTTCTCCTTTGTCTTGCCAGTTCTCCCCATCTTTATTCTTGTTTTTTCCCTCTCTTATATTCACCTATCTTTCTCTTGACTTCTTATCACTCACTTCCACATCATCAATCATTTTTTTCTTGTCTTTCTCCATCTTTTGCCCAGTGTCCCCCTCTCTGTATGCCTCACACTGTCTCTAATTCACAGTAGCCAACAGTTCAGCTTCATCATACACCAAAGAGGCCAACCATCCACATCTCATGACTCAGGCAGCCACAGCAGCAGCACACTGTGCTCTGATGTGGAGAGAAACCTGATAGAAGCTCATATTGCAGGAGCTCAACTCCCAGAAGCCTGGCCGGCCTTGCATACACACATACACACACGCTAAGTACAAACACATGCAGGCAGACACATACCACATGTGAGAGATAGACTGTCATTCATTCACTCAGACATTCTGTTGTGACCCCTTTTATTCACGCACACACACACACACACACACGCACACACACGCACACACACGC
Source organism: Maccullochella peelii (assembly GCA_002120245.1). Taxonomy (NCBI): domain Eukaryota; kingdom Metazoa; phylum Chordata; class Actinopteri; order Centrarchiformes; family Percichthyidae; genus Maccullochella; species Maccullochella peelii. Next base: position 28,982 of record LKNJ01003259.1, on the reverse strand, counting down.
ACACACACCATCAGTCATTCAATTTGCCAAAACTTCCTCATTCATTCATTTACAAGCACACCAACAAAGTCACACACACACACACACACACGCACACACACACATCTGTCCATGGAAATGAGAGGGTCGTTCACACACGGGGCCCTCAGGCAGAAGCTCAATTACATGCTAATAACACACTATGGGGCAGCAACTGTACAATAAAAGCATACATGTGTTGGCTCACTGACAGTATTAACAGCTTTATGAGCAGGGCCTCCAACAGCCATCACTGATTTACAAGCCACTATTAATCAACAGTCGTTAAGATCTAAATGATTTCCTTACTGTCCCTTAAAAGAGGGCAAGGAGGTAGTTTGGGAATCCTAAATCTAAATTTAAAAGTTCAGTATCCCTGCAACTTGTCACTCCCTGTAGAGCCCATTCACCTTTACGTGACTGGAAGATGCTGTTTGCCAAAATGAAAACCCCCCCTCAGGCTGAAGCTCGGGGGGGGGGGGGAGCCCCTGAAAACGTATCACTTGGGGCCCTGAAACAGTAAATATCTATAATCCCTATAAGCCCTGTCCAGCTCTGGGCCCCCTGAGTCATCACACCCCCCCATCACCTCCACCCCCATTCAGGGAGGGCCCTGCAGAGTAAGAGACATAAGCACCTAAAAGTAAGAATTTACACCATGCTAAGTGCAAGGGCTGCTCAGATGATATTTTCACATTGTAGACTCCGAAAGAGGCATTCATTAAGGAAATGATCCCCAGTAAAGGATTTTGTCCCATTCTGTCCCATATGGAAGGATTTTTGTTGTGTCTCTTGTTAACTGCGTATCTAAATAGGATTTGTTGTTATTAAAGTTACTGAAACACATTAGGGCTCCAACTCAAGATGATTTTTATGATCAATTAATGTAATCTTCACATTTGAGAAGCTGCAATCAATCGACTAATAAATTCATTGCGCAATTGAGCCCTAAGGTAGGCTATTTCACATTTTGAACGACCTACTGGAGGCCCCCATACGACCCCTGAAGAGGAACCTCACCGTCATCATAAATCTTAAATTAACATTTTTCCAATGAAGGTTTTGAACCGCAGCTCTTTTCTTTTTCTTTTTTTTTCTGGTAAAAAACACAACTGAAATTGAACGAGCCACAGGTAATAGCATTTCCTTCCGTTACCTGTGTCTGCTTGCCGCTCTCTGTCCAGTCTGAATACTGGACTCCGCATATCCAAGACCCCAACTAACCCGGGCCAACATAAAGGCAAGCAGGTAGAACACCGTCTCCATCCTCGTGTCCAGTGCGGGTTAAAAGCAAAGAAATGTCATTTAGTTCCAAAGTTTATCCGAGAAATCGACTACTTGTTATCTTCAGTGACGCGCTGTCGGTAGACGAAGATGGAGAGCCATGACCTGACAGGGTGAGAGAGTCCCGCAACCGCCGCACAGTCCAGTCAAGTGCATTTCAGATGGTGAACTGCTGCTGAAGCGGCGGAGCGTGGCTGCTGCTGCTGCTGCTGCTGCTGAAGAAGAGCGGAGCAACTAGAAGAAAGTTTCCTGTCAGAGCTCCAAGAGCAGTCATGCCCGCTCATGGTCTCTCTCTCCCCCTCTCTCTGTGTGTAGCCTATCCCTCTGCCTCCCTCTGCCTCCCTCTGCCCTCGTGTAGCTACATTTCTTCTCTGTTTCTCTCAATCCAGCTCAACTCATTTCAGTTCCATCCAACTGGAAACTGCTTCCTTGGCATTGTAAGGTAATTTCGACCTTGCCAAAGCAATTTTACAACAATATAACCATGAAGACAGTCTAAAAGAAACAAGAAAACTGACACCTACATTGAAGTTCACACAAAGGTGGCACTTTTAATGAACTGTGTTCAACATGAAAAGTGTTCAACATGGGAACATTTTTCATAATAAGAGTTTTCAAAATCATTATAAACGTTTTATTTTGGGGAAGAATTCAGGTCTTATTTATCTTGGTATGTATATATTATAATTATTATATTATGGGTCTATATGAATTATTTATTATTATAATTGACAGGCCTAAATGTCTTCACCTCTACTTGCTTCCTCTCTGTGTTTGCATCTACAAACATTAGGATACAATTGGGATATCCAGAATTTTCATATTAATAAAAGGAATCTCTGTTCAAATACATTTTTGAGCAATATTTGTATGTTTTAGCACAACTGAACACGCATTTCTGATGTTGATAAAACCATCTCAACACAAGGTCTGTAGCTGGTTTGGAGCTTTCGATTGTATCACATGATCTTCCTTGGCAGATGGAGTTTGCCCAGTTGTGAGGGAATTGTAGATGTTTAAATTTCCATTTTTCAATTTTTTGTTTTACTTTAGGGACTTTTTGGCCATGTTAGCTTAAAGCAAGACTATGTACCTTTGGCTAAACAGCAACCACTATGGCCACAAGTGGTGATTACAGAATAACTGCACATATTCTTTCATTACCTAACATTCTCGATTTAGACGCTTTAAAGGCAACTTGACTGACCTAAAATCTTGTTTAACAGTAACAGATGTAGAGAAGAGCCATAAAGTCAATTAACTATCTATAAGTTGGCTAACATTAGCAAACAAAAGTTACTGGTCACACCAGACCAAGTAAGGCCGTAGCAGCAAAACCCCTGAGTGTGTTGAATTGAGCAAGGCTGCGTTTTATTGCTTATGATTTCAACTTTTCATTTGTAAAAGGAAGTTACACAGTCTCACTTTAAAAGTTATTAAAAAAATCCTCAAATGAGATTGTTCTGTCAGCTCTTGATTCTAAGATCAAGAATGAAACTGTCAATCTCAACTTAAAAGTCATTAAAGTGCTCCAATCTATGAACATTTCTACTGTACAATTCCACAGCAACTGGGCAAACTCATCATGTGATATGATCGAAAGTTCCAGAATAGCTAAAAAATGGACCTTGTGGTGAGATCATTTTGTTTCTGAGGCCAAGAATGAACTTTCAATCTCAGTATTTCATGTTTTTCTCTACAAAAGAACTTCCTTAAATGTTCTTTACTGTGGTCAGAGGCAGAGGCATTGGTTAATAATTCAGAAAAGAGAAAACTAAAATCCCTTTCAGTGATTGGGTTGTGTATAGTGCCCTTGCAGCGTTCTTCATAATCACAGTCAATCTTAAGGCAATCAGCCTGTCCGCACTGTTTCCCTTTTGATCACTATGGCAGATTCCAATCTGAAAAGTGGACGACATCTAACAGCCCAACTCATGGGACAGACACACACACACACACACACACACACACACACACAGCACGTAGTAGCAACTCCTTATCCACTGGATAAGGAGGCTGTTCTCGAGGTGTGATTGATGCTGTTGCACTCCTGCAGCCAAGAGACAGTTTGACTCTGTGCAATGATTTACATTGCACTTCATTTCCCCTTCCACCTCTTTCCTGTCATTATCTGTATCCAAATGTAGCATACATGCCAAAAAGTTAAAAATAGACGTCTGCAATCTCAGCAGATCTCCGTTCAGAGATACAGTACCCAAAGTCAGTTTAAATTCCTGTATTTCCAGTGAATTAAACCACATTTAGGCACATTTGCTGAACTCTGACGAGAGTAGTTTTTGGGTCAAAAGAAAAAGAAAACAGAAAGACTAACTGGGTTTCTCTTTTTTCTATTTGGTTATTCATGCACCCTGAACACTTTCTTTTTCATCATGACCAACTTTTGTGAGAACTTTTGTAAGGGGTTATTTTCTTTTCCTAGAGTTCCTTTGTTATCCCAGTTTATTTCTACATTTTCACCCAATGAAAGCTGTGCATCTCCTCTACTGCTGCCACAGTGGAATGCCCAGCTCAGCAGTCCTCCCATCAGCCCACTAATGAGATCAGCTCTCCCAGCTGTTCTGTCACAGACTCTGCGACTCCCCACTGAGAGCGTAGCCAGGCATACTGAGGAGTATGAGACCATGAAATTAAACATATGAATGATGATGAAGATGAAACATACAGCCGCTACCTTTTCGTGCATGATGTGAACCAGATACCTGATGTCTAATTCCAGTATTCATCAACTATACCAACCCAAGACATTAATCAAATAAATTGTGTGCTGACTGAAGATACAGTGCCAGTGTGTAGAAGTCAGACTGTGGCACATGTGTTCCATTACTGCTATGTTTGTGTTGTTTTTTATGCACTTTAGCTGGTAACCCACCATCATTATAAATCTAGTTGAAAGATTGACTGCCGCACACATAAAGCAGCCTGATAGGACTCTTGTAAAGTGGATTCCCAGCACACAGACCTCTGAACTTCTTGGGTCCATGTAAAACAATGCATTAAAAGACTTGCCAAACAAAAGTTGGAACATACTACTGTAAGAAGATTTGGCTTATGGCTCATTGACTGTAGCTACAGGCTGCAACTTTGCCACTGTACCTTTCAAATGAACTGTGGCTGGTGTGAGATGCTGGCCAGGCAGTAGTGTAAGTGATAAGGCTGAGAATAAATGAGTGGCCTCACAAACCACGTGATCCGTGACACAAACCAGATATAAGAAGAACTCTAATGGGGGTGAGTTGAAAGAAGGGGTGAGGACTGTGAAGAAGGATGACGTTCATCTTGTAAGAACGCACAAATTATTACTCACATTCCCCATTTGTTAACTATAAATCTTAGAAAAGCATCTAATCTGGACAGATACACATAGACACAGTCACACTTGGTTAAATTTCAACCAAATTCCTTCCCTAAATTACTTCTTTCTCTGAAGCCAAAGCTTGGTAAGATTAATCTCTAACATTTCCAGAATCAGATGTGGAAATTAGTACCACTTGGAATTTAAGAGCGTCATGAGCTTGTGTGTCATTTAAAGACAGGTGTCGCCAGCTTATCTACTGCACGTTTGAAACAAACTGAAGTTCATTCAACTTCTGTGTGCTGTGCGGGGCATAACACATTTCAACATCCTGGAGGCTGCTGCTAGTGTGTGGAGGACTTTTTGAAGCTCTTTTTCCACTTATTCATTTTCAGTTCCCTTTACCATGAAAGAGGAACATGGTACCTCATATAGTAACACTGCATGCAAGGTAGCTGAGGAAATCATCCATCATAAAAAAACAAAAAGTTGAACTGAATAAATGTAATGTAAATGTAATTCTCTGAATCCTCTAAATGCTGCATCATTCCATGTGCTGCTAAGCTAACACGACTAAGGGGAGAATCTACAGCCATGCTAGTGGTTCTGTGAGGCTGTACTTAAGCACTGCGGTGCTTTAAGCTAATTGCTAAATCTTGCAATGACAATGCTAACAAGCTGATGTTTAGCAGGTATAATGTTTACCATATCCATCTTCTTAGTTTTGTGTGTTAGAATGTTAATATTTGATAACTGGCATGTGAAAACACAAAGTACAGCTGAGGCTGATGGGAATGTCATTAGTTTTGTGCAGGTATTTGGTCATAAACCAAAGACCTGGTGATGGTGCTAGATGAAAAGTTAATGTATCACCTAAGTTATTACTGTTCATCCAGAGGAGGTCATAAATGTCTGATCCAAATTGAATGGCAATCCATCCAATAGTTGTAGATATTTCACTCAAAACAACAAATGTCAACCTCATAGAAAAAGAGTCACCAAAGTTAGTAGGATTTATTCTTATGGGGCCATGAATGTCTGTACAAAATGTGCAATGCAATCCACCTAATAGTTTTTGTAATATTTTACTTGGACCAAAGTGGTGGACCAACTGGTCGACCAACCGACAGACCGAACTTGCCATCCCGAGAGCCATGCTGTTAGTATAGCTAATAAAAGCCTAAAAATATACTTTTTCTGAAAGAATTTGCATGTTGGTGTTACTCCATGTCTCCATGTTCCATGTTTCTCAGGGTCTGCACAGCTTGTCCCTCCTCTAGTCCCCAAGCCCTGATAACATTCATGTTAAAAATACCCAAGAGCCCATGTCCAGTGGGAGCTCTATACCATTTGACATTGTGACAGGTAATTTCTTTCAGTTTATCCCGTTAACTTTTATTTCCTCCTGCAGATGCTGCAGGGTGAAACTTGCTTACAACTTTGTTCTGCTTTCCTTCCTCACAGTTAGCCTCAATTCATTGGAATCTCTGGCGCTTTCGTCGGTTTATGTGGTTGCACTGTGAGGCTGATTTTAAAGAATGCAACTGGACAGCATTTCTTTCCTTTCCTGTGGCTTTCGATTAATTGCATCTTCCTTAAAGAGCCAACTTGCATTGGGATGTACTTGGATCGACCCTGTCAGCTGTGTATCCTTCGTTGGCTGGCCCACTGGACTCTTGACCAAAGCCCTTGGGAAGATTAACATTCCTGCGGGGGGGACTACTGATTCTCTGCCATTATAAATAGGCAGGATTAGGCCATACACAACAAAACAAATAACAAGGCTTTCTGTTATAGCAACATACAATATGTGTTGATGAGGGCACCATTCCTCTAAACAGTGTACAAGTCTGAATTGTGTGTACTCTGAAAAACTTGAATTCTCTGCTTTTCTATTGTTACCATTGTACCCCATTCCTTTTCTATGTACTCCCACTGCTTCCTCTACAGCCTTTATCTAGACTTTGTGTGTGTGTGGTGTTTGACCAGCGCATGTTTCTGATGCTTAGCGGCTGCCTTGTTGACATTCTTTGAGGCTTGGCCTGCATTTCACATTTGTGCAGGTCAGGGTGTTTTGTTTGCTTTAACTATTATGGGAGACCCCCAGTTGTTATTTCGCACTTTGGATGGAACCTTTAAAATGCCTCTGCTGGTGTGGTATGCTCTGCTGCACAGAAAAGACTTGAGCCTCGGGGGAGGTGTCTTTAGAGTGTGGTTCTGTCAGGCTACAGTCAAGCTCTGGACTCGCTGACTGATTTTATTCTTCTGAGGCTTTCGATGCCCAGGCCACATGTACTTACAAGACAGCCTACATTCATAAGTCACAGTGCAGTGTGTGTGCAGCAAATATACAGTAGGCCTATGCAAACCCAGGTTCCTTACACACAAAGTACCTTCATGTTTTTCCAGACTTTACACACACACAGCAGGAGCCACTGTTTCTGAAACATATCTTGACTCTTTTATAGTCTTCCAACAAAAAGTGACTTCGCTTTAAAGCCTTGTCAGACAAAGAAAAACAAAGCGTAAAATTAAATGTGACTGCGGTGAGCCTGTTTTGACTAAGAAGGTGCTTTCCGCATTAATCATCAGAGTTCACTATCATGAGTCAAAAGCTGCAGTTTCATTCGAAAGAATTGGGGGAATGACGCATTCACAAAAAACATGTTACCCAAAAAAGGTAATGTAAATACATTCAATCTTGCAGTGACCCTGTCAAGTTCATTAACCTCCGTTACTAGAAACCTAAACTCTGGGGCTCCACTGATTCACCTCTGTGTGGTGACAGGAATGCTTTATCATGCGGAGGCATGGAGGATAACGGGAGCATGACTTATATCGCACAGTAATAATCCATAACCCTAGATGTGTTCTTGGACCATGATCAAGGTGTTACTTCACTATTAGGATGATGAATGCTATGTTTCATTTCTTTAATCCTGCTGAATTCAACTGCGTTGGTCAGAGATTTTCTGGTAACACAATATATACAAACAATAAAAGAAATGATGATTTTTCCCTGCCTCGACACAAAATGTTCAGCCACTTGGGGGCATCGCTACGGAAGCCGAGAACGGCCGTGCTTGCAATTATTTTTTTAATGCCGTTATCTCGAGATCACGAAATAATTAACTTGTGATCTCGAGATAGCGGCATTAAAAAAATAACGGCATTTAACAAATAATTGTAAGCACGGCCATTCTCGATATTCCGTACATCGCAACAAGCTATAAACACAACATTGACATATTATCACCTCATAAAGTTGATATGATGAACCTGCTAGCAAACTGTTGACTATTTACTTATTTAAAGAATCTAAAAAACCTCTCAGAAAACTGACCATTGCTTAAGCCATAATGATGATCATAGGGTGAACAGAATATTAATTTAGCATTATGTTTATATATTTTTTATATTTTTAATTCAATTTCGGTTTCATATTTAAACTTCAAATTTATTCAGTCACTTGTACGTGCACACTTAATAACAAATCTGTCTGTATGAGTGGTTCTTGCACGAGGCCCAATGAGCTTAAAGACACTAAAACGCCCTGTAAAGCTGAGGGGAACAGTGGGTCTGTCACTACAAGCTACCCCTGTCACATTACACATCTATCTGACGTTATTATAAAAGTTTTGATTCGAGCATCTTTAAAATAGATTGTAAATGATTTTTACAGCCTACAAACCCAAAATTCAGTCAAGATGAATTATTGTACTTTCACTTTAAACGCTTGTAAAATCTGATACCCTCACACTAACACAGGCACACTTCCGTTTATTTTCCCAAGATAATGTCTCATCGCTATCACATGTAGAAATAAATACCCAGACCTGGGTCTTGGCCCTTTCTGTCTGTTCTGCACTCTTTTGAAACTGGTGCCCCAGTGATGTAGCGGAGGGGAAACAATTTCCCTATCATGATAGTCATTACCTCTGGCCCTTATCATCAGGGATGTTTGTCTGATGTAATCCTGCATTAGCACAGTCCTTGTGAGGATAGGGATAGTATTATCCGTCATGAGGATGACGATGTCTTGAACTGGTTTAGTCTCAGTAGCTTTGTATGCTGAACTACATCCATTGTTTATTCAGTAGAAGGCAGCCCTTCAATGTGCAACACGCCACTCCACAAATCATACAGATTGTCTCATATTGTCCTTGCATAGGAGAAGGCGGGGTATTATTAGGGAAATCATGCAGTGCAAATGCAAAATAGATGCAGGGTTGAAGCTACCAATTTACTCTAAGTGCCACATGCCTCTATTAAAGCAACAGTCGGGCATATTCTACGAATAAATCGCTCGAGTTTCATCTTTCATTTTACGTAATTGCTGATGTGTTTTTGTTCCTTTTATTTTACAGCACTTTGTAAGCTACTTAATAGCTGCCAGCGATGGCACACTGTGTGAATGATGTGATGCCTTGTTGCTGTGAATCCCCTGTCGTCATACAAGATGAAACCGACCTCCTGTGTGGGCTTTGTTTGAAGAGGCTGAGCTCATAAACAAACCACGAGGGAGTTGCAGCAGGATGTTTATGGGGATGTGAGGTAGAATGAATTAGGTACCGCAGGGGTTTAAGCACCGGGCCAATTCCACACACACACACACACACACACATATATGCACGTTTATTCACATATGTATACAGACCTTCTGGAGTTCTGTATATCCAGATACATTCAAAGTCCAGTAAAAGTAGAAACCACTGCTTAACTTCAGCAGCACCAGTTTTATATTCATTAAAATAACCTTAACAACCTTTGTTTAATTTTGGTGTGCTCTGTTACTGAGCTATTAAAGTCGTTTTCTCACACTATCTGCGGGGGAGGCCAGATGGGGAGGTTTTGCACTAGAGAAACAGACAGACAGAGATGGAGACTATATCGGTCAGAGAGTTCATCAGTCCAGTACCCATCTGCAAAGTTTTAACCCTGAATCTAAACCAGAGGCCCAACACTGTAACACACACAGTCAACATACATGAATAAAAACAACAGATTTGCACAATTCCTCCATTTATGAGAGTACCACTTGCTGTATAATGTTTACCATGTGTCCGCAGCAATTGCACACATCTTGCGGCAGCTGCTTTGTCGTTATGTTGCTCTCCCATGGGAACAAACCCCCTAAACCTTACTCTGAAACTAAGTAGGCTTTGTTATCCGTACTCACCTTATTTTGTCTGTTTAGGTGCATTTTCAGTGCAACAGACCCTTGTTCGAACTTTCATTCTGAGGCTGGTGCTCCTGGGAAAACAGTAGTCTGAACTCAAAACAACAGCTAGATTTTGGCACAGTAGCAGCCCGTTCTGGCATTTACACTGTGCTCTAGTTACCAAACAGTGTTTATTTGTGCTTTGTGTGTTGTGCTGATAAATGGAGATGGAAGGTCAAATGTTTGGGTATTGAATAAGAAAAAAGATATAAGACTTGTTGTCCCATGTCCCAGTTTTGCATTTACTCGGGTGGCAGAGACACAGTGTTTGGTCCTCAATCAGATGATGTGCATCTGTCCTGCAGAAGATAATCATAGATAACCATTATTCTGAGTAATAACCTGTGACATTTTCCTATCTAATGTCCACTCTGCTGCCTTCTGCTCTCTAATATTAACTAACTTAACACAGCTGTGATTCCACCTATAACCAGTTCATGAAAACTTACACTGTTGTCCCAAACTCTGGTGTCAGGTATAGGTCTTTCTCAGGAAAAATCCCCACACAAAATCATATGTTTTATGTTTCCAGCAGCAACAACAGTGGCCTGTACAGGAGTATTGATGGTTATTATGGCTATGGTAGCTGAAAAAGAGAAAAGAAAAATAAAATAAAAAAGGAAAAAGATATAGAAGATAATGATATACAATATGCAATTTTCCCTGTGTCAATACACCGCAGAGATGATCATTTTACAAAGACGTCACCAAAGTAAATTAATCCTGCATAATCCCATTTTAAAATGTCAAAATTTAATACGAGAGTGATCCCAAACCCCTGGCGTTGCTTCCAAACTCCCTAGAAGGACATGTCCAGCCTTGAGAATTTAGGGTCTTCTGGGGCCAAACACATGCCTGACTGCACATGGCCCAACCTGACCACTCAACTGATTCCCCCAGCAAGCCAGGCTGCAGCCGGAGCAGAGGCTCTAATGAGAGTAAGAGTTAAAAAAGCAAAAGGCCCGAGTGAAGAAAGCTTTCCTTTATGTGGGTGTGTGTACAAATGTGTGTGAGAGAAAGAAAGAGAGAAAATACGTTTAAATGTGTTGGTTCTTTCAGTGTGTGCATGTTTGTGTTTGTAGGAGTAGACCATCTTATAAACCACCACCTACACCACCCATCGCCTTCAGTAGCAGGCTCAGCTGCAGAGGCAGCAGTGTAACAGTGAAACCCCATCCAAAGCAAACACCGGAGTACCTCTGTTTCACTTCCGATTCCCGCTACTTGGAATTTTTATTTTCTAAAAGGCGCTCTTTGTCCCCACTGACGCGTATTGATCTGATGAGGCACGTGGGAGTCCACCCTCACTTAAAACTGGCCCAGGAGGGCTGTTTAGCTGAAACAGATACTGCCACCTGAATATGCACGCTGACGATTAGCAGCAAAGTTGAATATTGGCCCTCGCAGACCTGCCAGTAAGACCTTTCTCTGCTCCCCACACCTCCTCCTCTACTCTCCCTCCTGTAAATTTTCCCTTAAAGCGAGAGGCCCAAGGCTCTGACCAGAAAAAATTGTAAATTGCTGCTAATGCTTGTACCTCGAATTGCAACAACATATTTTTTATTTAAGCTACAACTTTCCCAGCTCTCCTCCCTGCGCTTTGATGTGAAATAGCTCAACAAAACCTATTTCAGTTTTTAAAAGCATAAGCACCAGTCTGGAAATGTTAAGAATTTCCTATTAAAAGTAAGGTTTTTATATACCAGTAGTAAGGCGAACCCTATGTTTTTTCTCTCTCACGCCTCCACCTAAATGGTAAGACTAGAGGTGATCGCAGCCCACACATGCCAGCATACAAAGCCCGGCATTCATGCATTCATCCACCATCCTCGACGCCCACTACTCTGACAGCATACAGAAAGTAGCAGCCAACAGGATGGAGAGAAACCTTGAGCTGATATTTCATGGAAAGGAAAGACAGCAATAGCACTGAATGAATAGTCCCCTCAACACACCTAGACAGTTTTTAGCATTGAATTCTGAAGAGGTAGTGTTTGAGGACAACACACCAGTGTTGTAAGCTCAACCAATTTAATTATCAAGAAAAGCAAAGGTGTAACTGCTACTACAGTATATTCCATGGAAGAAAACATTTTTTATACTGTAGAGAATAGCGTGAAAAAGACTGCCTGTGGGTTTTGGTTTGAGACAGTTATTAATACTTGGGTTTTTTAGCACCCACTCCCAGAGCTCACAGGAGTAGGAAGCCACCTAAAAGATGTATGTTCCATATATAAAATGTGAGCACGGTCCTTCAAACCATGACCTCTTCAGCTTCTGAATTGAGTGCTTTGAGTCTCAAGGCCAGCAGCTTCAAAGGGAAATCATGGTATTTTTAAGTCTGGGCCTTATTCTCATAATTATGGCCATTTTGACTATAAATTATGCTAACTTTGCACTCACCACGTCAGCTATTTGGAACGCGACCACAGCACAACAACTTATATTGGAGCAAGCAGCGCAAGCCTCTTAAAGCTTCCCAAATAAACTTAAATTAATTTAAACACTTGTCTCTGAGTCCAAACGAAAGTAAATACAGATAGTAGCCAGGATTAGCTATTGTTGCTAACTACATAGGGATATGCAACTTGCCGATAATATGAGCTAACCGCTAATACTAGCCAGTTTACTATCCTTTAGCATTTTGTTTTTCTTCATCATTTATTTCAATAAAGAGTTATTACAGAGCGGAAGAAAACTCTGCGAGCTAACAAGCTTGCTAACAGTCAGTTAGTGCAGTTTACATGCAGGCGGAGGTTAAATAAACTGGATAGCAGCCCAGCTAAAAAAAAGCTACAATAGCTTCCACCATTTTGAACTATCCAGCTCTCTGTTCCCTCAAAGCTTTGCGCTAACAAGACGGCTCGCTATTGTTCAACGGCACAAATTCATGGGTCAAAATTCACAGTTGAACTGGATGTGAAAAATTTGAACATATTTTACTGCCAGCGAGTCCACGAATTGCGTGAATTCCATATGAATGAAGTGATTCTGGATGAAATATTGTTGTTTTAAATGCTGGTGTGACCAGGCCTTAAGACCCAGATAGAAAAATACCAGAATGTTCCTTTAATGAGTGTGCCAGGAACTTTGTCTAGTGCAGGGTTGCTGTGTGTGCCAGCTGTGTGGGAAGGCCAGCCACCTTGACCTCAACAACAAGCCAGAGATAGGCAGGGCTCACTGATCTGTGAACAAGATTTCCTTTTATCTCTGAGAACTGGCAGGCAGAGTGGTTCGACTTCTCAAGGACTGTTCTCATGCCACGCCATGACATCACCACCTCTGACCAGACAGTGGATACATTTCAAATAAATTTGTCTGACGGCGTTCAAGTGAAAGAATAAAAATGTTCCAAAACATTGTAAATTTTACTTCAGACGATTTATTAATGCAGTGTAACTATGTTTCTCTTTTAACTTCTACGCCTTAATTTGTCCAAAGTTGTCAAGCTATTCCATTATCTTTATGCTTCACTGGATTGTGGGAAATATACACAGAGTCAGCACCTCCTTCCACAGGCCTAATGTTATGGTAAAACATTCCTTTAACATTACCTTATTTCTTCTTTCGAATTTCACACTATACTTTGGGAATCTCCCTTTTCACAGGCAGCAGCACAAGGGCCAGCTGATGAATGTCTGCCAAGGATCGCTGTGTGTGTGTCTGTGTGTAGGTGTATAAAAGTGTGGGTGTGTTGGAGTTGGTCCTTTACGGTGTATGGCTTAGCGTCCAAACATTTGGGAAACATCTTTGTGGAACTAATTTATTAACAAAGATGAATAAGGCAACAAATAACATAAAACTATGTTAACAAATTATGTGTGTGTGCATGAGCTGTGCATGATGTGTAACACACCTTTCTGTAAGTAGGTCTAGGTACATGTGAATTAAGTGTGTTTCTGCATATATAGTATCAGTGACAGAAACTATTATGGTTCCAGAGGCCCAGCAGATTAGCAGCAGGTGGCCAACGACTGACTGTTTGGGGAGCCGAATGACTCCAGCTAACTTGTTTACTTGACCTTGGCCTGCCATCAATTGCTCGTGACCTACAGTGAGACTGAGGAACTGAATCTGCTCAAGAGCATTATTAACTTCTGCCACCATCATTGTTTCTGAAACTCATTTTGTATCATACAAAACTCCTTTTTGTATCAGATGTGGTGCAGTCACTGGTATTTAGCTTCCATAGAGTGTTTGCCACACCCAATTCTTTCAGATAGTCAGCTAGTCTGCACTCTTGGAGCTCTATCACGTAACATTAAGCCAACTGCAAGAAACTTGGGTGTTTCATTTGATTCTGGCCTTTGTTTTGATGACCAAGTAAAGAAGGTTGTAATGTTTCTTTCAATTTAAGTTAATTTAAAAAATTAGATCCTTCTTCTCCTTTGAGGATTCAAACAGAGTTGTCCATGCCTTTATTTTTTCCCATCTAGATTTCTGTAATACCTTCAATTGATTCAAAATGTTGCTGCTAGGATTATCACTGGTTCAAGAAAACAAGATATATAACTCCAATTCTGGCCTCCTTGCATTGGCTTCCCGTTCATCTTCGCAATGATTTTTAATTTTTATTTTTGGCTTTACATGACCAGGTCCCTAATTATATCAAAGATCTACTAACCCTATAGCTGCTAAAGGCTCCACTACATTCACCAGCCAGTTGCTAACTTTGTCTGCTGTTTGGTGCTGGGCAGGTAGCGTACAGTGGGATTATCAGAGCTTTTTTGCTGAAAACAGCTGCCCCCTGCGGCTAAAAATTATGCCGTTAAGAGCCGTGAGAGAGTAAAGTTGCGAGCCGTAAAACCAAAAGAGTGAGTTAAAAGATGCTAAAACGCTCCGTAGAGGTGAGTGGAACTGCAGAGTGTTAAGTCTCTGTGGGTTCATCATTACTAACTCCTACACATACTGATGCACTGTTAAAGATAAAAGTATCAATTGTAGCAGTTTTACGTGCTACATTCTGTTTATTTCAATATTCTAATTTAAAGTTATTTTTACTTTTTGTTAACTGGCCCCATTCAATGCTGTTCATTTCAGTCCGACCGTATAGCAGCTAGCTGTTAGCTGTATATCTCCATCCACAGGATGTCCATGTAAGAATGTCACTACCAGTGAGTAACTTGTTACCTCCTTGTGTAAAAAAAATCAGAAGTATCACTTTATCTATTTGAAGTGCAGAAACCCAGCCGTCACTCATGCTGTTTTTTCTTTGCGAGTCACTATGTTATGTCTACAGGGGGTTGCTCACAGGAGTTGGTCCATAGATTCCAGACAAATCTGTGAGCTCGTGTTTTTTTTGCTCTGGCAGATGCATCTGGTCCCTCCCGTTCAAACAGATTTCCAGCCGACCTGACCCAGGTCGGGGCCAATCACAACCATTTATCTAATTTGGGGCGGATTTGATATGATGACTGTACAGAGGAGCGCAGTTGAGTCATTTTCGTGAATAATAATATAAGACAATAAAAGACAGCTGGCATTTGAGCACATGTTATCCTCAAAGTCTAAATATGTCACATTTAGAAGCAGGAGTTTAACCGTTTAACACCACTTTACAACAAGCTTACTGCTTGTAGACATGGATATCCTGGTCCAACTTGGAGTTAGCAGATTGGGGCGCATCTTTTTCAGAGCCCAGTGCATCTTTGAAGGGCTAAGCCCACGATTCCTTTTATCTGCTGCTGTTGATGCCGACGTTTGTTCATTCGAATCGGCTTGTTTGTCTTCCTCTTCCCATCTTCTAAAAACTGGTAAATCCCATTCGATTCTTGGAAGTAGGTTGGTACACTACACACTGTAGTCTGTTTACAGTTTTCCGTCTCTGAGCACTACGTCACATGTTTCGTTGCTCTGATTGGTTGTAGGTCTATCCAATTGCTTCCAGAAGCATTATGGACTGTGCCCGTTGATATCGCCCCTTGGAAATCAAAAATGAACTGAGAAGTTCCAGACTAATTGGCATTTGCGAATTGGTCTGGGGCTAGGGAAAACTATGACTAAAAGGAACCTCAGGCATTTTACTTTAGACCTACAAGTGAGTGCAGTGCTACAAGTAAGTACATTCTTTCCAGTAGTTCTGATCTGGGAGGAAAATCAAAAATATTTGTATTATTTTCCATATTAAAATCTTCTATGATGGCATCTGTTGGTCTGGGATGACGGCAGACATAGATCACAGCATGAGACAATCCAAGTTAAAGTTTAACTTCTGTCTGGCCATTAAAGTGTGTGACTGCAGCCTCAGTAGCTGCTTCTCCCTGCTGTGTTGAGAAGGGGAGTCCTGTTGGTCTGGGATCAGAAGCTGGAGGCTGTTGGCTGTGGAGGTCAGCAGCAACAGTGTGGGGCTGTCATGTACGTTTAGCCCCGAGACTAAATGGAAGGAGACAGAAGTTAACTTACCGCATACGCACACACACAACAGTAGTAACAGTGCCAACAAAGCATACCTTCCGCAGACCTTAAGTAACAGACCTGACACATACTTTAATACACACGTCAAACACACTTCACACTCTGTCCTCCCAGGCCTCTCCCCAATAAAAACCCCAGTGCTTGAAGCACACTCCCTGTAGTGCAGTATAATCATTCCACACTTCCTCTGAGCTGCCATGGTGACAGTTTGAAAAACTGTTTTTTGGGCAATTGCCACTTGATAGTTATGGCTGCTGTCAGGTGAAAACCTTGAATCTCCAATAAGTCACTTTTTCAGGGTCTAAGAACAGTAGTGTTGTCTTTAGGTATCATGAGCCAGATGTAGTTCAAGAGTTTGTATCATCGACAATAAACTACTACAGATATCATTAAAGGGTTCATTTCTGGGGCAGCCTAATGCTCAAGGCGCATTCCACACTCCAACTGTAACATCGGTGGTTTGATTTTGGCTGGCGACCTTTGTTGCATGTCGTACTCTCTCTCTACACTGTCAAAAATATATTTATAAGGTGCACACGCTGTCCTGTCCTAATTGATTACCCTATCTGTCCTGAAACATTTAACTGCCTGGTGACAGGAGGCAGCGAGTGAAAATGAAATTGTCAGCCTTTTAAAACAAAAGCAGCGTGGCAAATATGATAAGCCTCTGTGAAGTTCAGGGAAGAAGTCATGGTGTGTTTTTGAAGGTGATTCAAACCAGACCGGGGCCCAAACAGCATTTGCCAATAACTTTGAGCGTTTGCCTTGAGCTCCACGGAAAATCAAATGGTTTATCAGAGCAATTCAGATTATGTTAGGTAAATGATCAACATCATTTTTAAATGATCATCAATCAGGCTAAGGATATCTGCACTACCTAGCCTCAAAACAATAGTATGATCTTTGCAGCCTTGATAGCTTTACTATCAAGGCTAGATAGCTTTACTGAAACTCTAGAAATGTAGTTTAACAGGCTTCTTCACGTTTGCCCTTTTCCCCCTGCACGTGTCACAGTCAGAGGGGGCGGGCATTAGTTCAGGGTATCTATCCATCCATCTCTCATCCATTTTTTCATCTGTATCTGCCTTGCCTCAGCTCCCAGCAGGCTCCCTGCACTGAGCAGCACCGTCACAGTCTTTCATGCATGTCAGAGTATTTTATGTTACTCTCTGCCCCCTGCAAGCCCTGCTCTGCTGCCGTGAGCAGAAGGCCCCGGGTGGTGGAATGCCTCCATCCTTCCTGCCATTAAACAGTACCGCTGGGAAAACACCAGCCGGGACCTGTAATGGTAAGATCTAAGAAAAAAGCCAAAGTGGGGTCGTACTTTTTGAAGGTACTGTACATGTTGAATGTTGTTCACTTTATGGTGGTTTGTAAACCTTCAAATACATATAAAGTTTCCACTCCATTTTTTTAATGAGCAAATTCTCTGTGGGTTTGTCACTGCGAATTACCCCTTTCACATTGCACATTGTCATTTGTTCCATTGTTAATATAAAAATATTGAGTAGTGCAGCTTTAAGTTTTCTTTTGCACATGGCACTTGTCCTGATCCAGCATGGAGAAATAATAGCTTTGCTGAATAGCAGGTAACCTTCTTTTCCAAAGCTGCTACTTGTTTGTAATACCGTGCTTTTGTATTGGTGAAGGAACACTAAGAAATACTAGCTGATGGAACAGGTGAGGAATGGCGTAGATCATCAGATCTCTGAGCGCCCCTTTAAAGTGGTGATAAATGTGAAGCAGTTCCTCAAGGTGTAAGGTGATCAAAGGCATGGCAGAGGTCTGGCCTTGGTTTATGAGAGTGTGGTGGTCAGCTGATGGGCCCTGGGATCAGAGGGGGGAATTCACTTTTCCACAAGCACACATCTGTGTTTGGCCCCCATGAATGAGCGGAACTAATGCAGGATTGTCTGTTCAGACTTCTTCGCCCAATTCCTGTGAATTAGGGAGACTTATGATCTTCAAAAGGATTTGTGTTATCAGTGACATAGTTAATTGTTTTTCGTGTCCTCATATGATATCATTACTGTTCCAAAGGAACCTTCTTTTCAAAAGATGCCAACAATTTTAAATTTGTCTGGCTTTGTGCTTGGGGCAAGCTCATAGAAGGTTACACGTGACAATATGTACCCATATTTTAATTCATAAAGCACCAGTCTGTATACTTTAGTCTTCTTTAATACTATTTAGCATCTGTACTGCGTGTGTATTTTCTCACACGAGCCAAATTTAGTAGATTTAACGTGGAGTGGCCGAAATTCAGTTATGACTTGGACAGACTTCAACATAATGAAACAATATCTTTATAACAATATGTTTTTGTACCCTGACATTATAGGTTGACATGTTCTATTTAGCCACTAGCTATAGAAGCATGGTCAATTCAAACCACATGGCAAACCTGAAATGAAATAGTTCAGTCCACGCATGAAAAGCATTGTGAGTGTATTTTGGCAGACAAAATGAGGTATAGATTTTTACAGAATTGGTTAATTGGTGGAAATATGATTATATCTAAACAATAAAATACAGGCTGACAGAGGTGAGGAATTTCTGAGGTTTAAGTTACTTGTTGGACAGATAATTCAAAAGGAGGCCAGACACTGGAACTGCTTATACTGTATTGTAGATCCAAATTCCCAGCATTCCCTGCTGGAACCCTGGAGAACACAACCTTTTAGCACAGACTGAAGAATAAAGAGAAGAGGAAAAACAGACATGGGGGGAATTGTTTTGTTTCTTTTGTTCTTTTCTCTTTTCATGCTATTTTTTTTACTGTAAGTACACTCTGCTTCTCTCCTATTTCTCAGCAATATTTTAACTTAACCCTAAATCAGCTAGTATTGAAATTTTCTTCTTTATCTCTGTCCATTGCCGTGCACTACAGACAAGACCTCATACAGTGTATCTGATTTAGTGCTAAACTTTAGAGGTATCTCAGTCTCATGTAATTTACTAGTCTCTTTCTTGTGCTTAAACTGGTATTGATGTATTTTTTGGCCACTTGGGGGCAGCCCAACAAGCTGCTAACACAACACTGACATATTAGAATCTCATTAAGTTAATCTGGCAAAAGTGTAGCAGTTGTGTTCTCTTTCTTATATTGTGTAACAAACAAGGCACCAACCGACACTTTTGCCTCCAACTAGCCATTTATTCTGGTAACAATAGAATGAAATTAGGTCTCCCACAGCCAACTTTGTGGTAACAAGCTTGAAAAAACACAGAAACAAAAAAAGAAATAATTTGGCTAACTGCTGGTTAGAAAACGGCACCACAGTGATTTCTTACGAAGCTACATGAGTCATGAAAACAAACAAGCTAGCAAAGGTCACTCTGCAACAAATTACTCACAGCTAACATACACTAGTCACAGATGGAGTTGCCGTACTAGATACATAAATCACATTTTTACCAACAAAAAGAGATGTATTAAGAAATGCAGACTGGTAAAAGAGTTTGGGGCGTACCCCTCAAGTCTGCAGGGGCCCCGCAGAGTGCACTCATGCTACACACAACACACCAGTCCCAGTGAGAAAATTAACATAAAATACTAATAATTATAAACAAAATAAATTGGTAAATAACATGATATTAAAATAGAGAAGTGACAAATAATAAATTAAATGTATAGTAATAGTGGAAAGTAACAGTTCTGCTAAACCAATTTCTATCTGGCTCTAGCTGCCAAATGCTCCACTATGTTCACCAGTTAGCCGCTAACTTTGTCTGTCGTTTGGTGCTGGACAGTTAGTGTACAGTGGGTTTTTAGAGCTTTTTCTCTGAAAACAGCTTCCTGCTGCTGCTGGAAACAATGCTGATGAGAGCGGTGAGAGTCAACCAAAACATTAAAGTTGTGGGAAGTAAAACCAAAACAATGAGCTGAAAGAAGCTAAAAAGCGCAGTAGAGCCGAGGGAAACTGTAGAGTCGGGTGACAATTCTCTGTGGTTCATCACGATGAGTGACCACTTTCACATAACATGTAGTCGTTTGATCCATTGTTAATATGAAAATACTGATTAGTGCATCTGTAATATAAATATATATATTTTATAATGTATAATATAACAGTGAGTCCTACAGTAATAAAATATATTATCACTGACTTTGTTATAGTGACCATAAATGCCCAAATTTCCTCTCAGTTCCTCAACACAGTTCACAGCTGAGGTTCAACATCGTTATTCCCTCACAGCCACTAGGCACGAGGTTAACAGTAACCGTAAATGGTGGGTAACTTTTGTTAAATGAGCCTTGACAGCAGACCCCAAAACACATGCTCAGTCTCAAGAAGAAAAGACCTTGTGCATCCCCTGGAGAAAATGTTAAACCTATTTGCCAGAAGGGTCAAAGGTCAGCCCAGTGTGACCCTGACTCTTGTTCAGTGGGTCACCACCTGGATTTGTTTCTAATTGTGGAAGCTGACTTAAAATATGCCTTTGTTACAGTAGGGGGAAGTTGAAGTCGTTTATTAAACAGGTGGGGGGGTAACAAGTTGACAGGCCAGTTTGGTGTGTTCGATAGTTGGAGCCGGGGTGGAGGAGAGTGTGTATGTATGTGTGTGTGTGTGTGTGTGTGTGTGTGTGTGTGTGTGTGTGTGTGCGCGCGGAGGTTTTAATGTCACATATCACATCTGTGTCTCTTTCTGGCTGCTGTTGTTTTCTTAATCTGCTTCTCTTTCTCTGTTTTTTTGTCTTCCTTTCTCTCCCGTGCGGTTCAGAGGTCACTCGTCCTGGTCCGTTGTCTCTTCTCTGCACAAGAGCAGAGACCAAAGATAAGTGTTGCAGTCTCAGTGGGGAGGTGTATGTCTGTTAGGCTTTCAGCATTCTGCTCACTGTGCATCTTTTACGCATCACAAACCTCTTGAGTGCCTCATCAGACACTCACTCACATGCACAGAAAGACACACTGAAGTGTTGTTCTCCTCCTGACTGATAAGCCTCATTGATTAGCCTACAATACACATGTGGTTATCCTAAAACATGCACAAATGCGCAGACTCCTCCCAGTGTTGAAGGCACTTAAAATAACAGGTCAGTTAGTAAGGCTCACTAGAGCAGGTTATTAAAGGGTGATTCCATTGTTTATTATTTTATTATATTAAAGCTGCTCTAGTCAGGATATTTATATCAACAATGGATGAAACTGCTATGTATAATGTGAAAAGGGTCACTCACAGAGAATTATCAGCCGACTCTGCAGTTCCTCTCAGCTCTACGGAAGGTTTTAGCGTCTTTCAGCTCATTGTTTTGGTTTCATGGTCGCAACTTTACTGTTTTGGTTCTGCATTTTTTTCCAGCATGCGGCTGTTGTTTTCAGTTTAGAAGCTGTGATAAACCCACTGTATGCTGCCTTCCCAGCACTAAACAGCAGACAAAGTTAGCGACTAGCTGGTGAACACAGCATTGCATTGTGTTAGTGTCACTATTTGAAGTTCAGAGTTAGAACCTAGCCACAGCTTCATTTCAACTATATCATGTTCATTCAAGTTTGGTTTGGCACATGAATTAAATATGCCTAGAAAACTGTAATGTAGGAAGCACTACCTTAGAACTAACAGTAATGAAACACAAAGCAAGTGCTGCTGATGCACCGGTAAGTACTGTCTGCAAGAGAGGGAATGAATCCACCTCAAATTTTAAGGCAATTAAAAAGCATTTTTATTCTGCAATCACATGTACATATATTAGTTTTCATGACTATCTTCTTTGGTATTGTGTTCATTTATTGAGGCGTATCAGTTGTCAAATGTGGAGCCAGATACTGTAGTGTTGTACAAATCCTCATGTGTTTGTTGGAGGTCTATGTTGTGGTGCCGCTGGCTTGGCTAGATGCTCCTTTGAACACAATTGGCAGGTGGGAAGCCAGTGAGGGGTCATGTCCTACTGCTTTTTTCTGGGCAGGGGCGGGGGGGAGCGCCTCACTGGCTGGTGAGAAGAAGCAGCTGGAGATTCCATGTTAACATAGTTGTGTGGCTTTGAATTATACAGGTATTTTTTGCTTGTTTGTACTAAGGCAACTCATTCCATCTGCTGTGCCATAATAAAATACAAGAAACATATTTTCAAATGGTGCATTTTAATACTTGGGGAAAGGAGGAGAATACATCTGCTCTGCTTCTCTGGCCAATAAAGAGCATTATATTTGATTTATTTGTGAATACATCAGAGAGCCTGAATCCATATGTTGTCCATATGGATGTGATGGTTAACTGATGGTGCAGTGCAAGTTAAGTGGGTCAGCTCTCTTATCCTCTACGCTATCCACAGTTGTTTTAAATTGAAAACAGCTCTCTAAAGCAGTGGCCCTCAACCGTTTCAAGTGGATACAACTTACAAGCGCATCCAAGTCGCGAGCACTTAGTTTGATTTAATTTAACAAGTCGTGTTAATTAGTCATGTAAGCTAATTTGAAGATTTTTTACATTTCATAATAAAATGCACAGGGACATCAATTCTAAGCGAAAAACGGCTACAACATTTCAACACAACTTGTTCTAAGCTCTCCATTATAATGATGCGCTTCTGGCTGGAATCAGACATTTTCACAGTTTTCAAACCAGTTTTATCTGCATCTTCAGTTGACGTAAGGCTATGCTTCAGCACATTTTTATTCAACTTTAACCAACAAATTGATATTAGATGATCCTAATCATAATTGTACTCTCATAGGAATTGTCTCTGTCTTTTCTGTAAAAGATTATGCACTCTACAACACATTCCTGCATCACTGGAATATTATATTCTCAGATTGTTGTATTTGTAGAAAATACAATTGTTACTATTTGAGCCAAATTCCTGCTAAAGTGTTCATTGTCTCTGTAATGATACTGTCACTGTGGGTAATCATCACTGTTACATCAGGAAATATTTTCCTGCAATGGATGCCGTGACTGCGGTGGGGAAGTTCAGATCACCACATCTATAATGAAGTAAGCTGTGGCTGGTGGAAAATGGAGTCATCCATTTTACAGGCACCAGAGGGTGACAGAGCACTGCAGGCATAATACTATAGTTTACTTCAGTTTGGTTTAGAAACACAGCTGGATACACTACAAGCTTAAACTGCAGCAGTGTTACTCTACTAGTGTTATTTTGTAAAAGTTAATTCAAGAAAAATAAACTAGTGTAAAAACTGACTTCTGTCAAAGTACAAACATGGTTCATTTAAAATATACTCTCTCTCTCTCTCTCTCTCTATATATATATATATATATATACCTCAATTATGAAATAAATAATCATATGATTAAGTTGTGTTAAATATAAAAATGAATCAATAAATTGTGAAATAATTAAAGAAATCCCTAAAACTCAACTCATTACTATTTAATCATTATTATTTTCATATTAATCCAGATTTATTGGGGATTTTATTCTGTTTTTATTTCATAGCAGCATTTTTCTTAATGACACTTTTATTTCAGATCACTTTTTATTTCACAATGTCACTTTTTTATTTACTTCATAATGTCTTTATTAATTTAATTAATATTGAACACTTTGGGACCCCCATACAAGCCTTCAGTCTTGTTGTTTAACAATAAGATGAATAGTTTCCCATGCACTGACAAAGAAACAAATTGGAATAAAAAACAATTGAACTGAATGTTGCCTCTCCATAAAAGCAGCTTGATGCTGCACACAGCGCTTTTTAAAATTTAAAAAAGAAAATGGATTCATGCAAAATACTGAAAAAACTACAACCACACACAAATGCTAACATAGAGACTACATTAATTTGATTACTTTCATTTCTGATATTAAAAAAAACATGATGAGATAAGATGGATGAGGCAAGAGATGCATGAAATGTGATGACGTGTGACTGATATCTATTAGTGCACTCACTTCACTCTAATGAGACATTCTGGTTTAATCAGCTCTTTGAAGATAATTCATTCAATTCCTTTTTTCTTCTCATCTGTCTCTCCCTCTCTCCACTAATGCAGATACATGTCATCTGCATTACAGCGACAGTTACAGTCTCCGTTCTCTGTGAAATCACCACCATCTCTTCTTCCTCTCCACATGATAGTAATTTGCAGACGCAGCAGAAACATTAGTCAGGCTTCAGTGCGAGCAGCAGGTAAATGTTTATTACTCTCAATGAAAATGAACATAGTCTTCCTGTTGTTCTGAACTCCATAATAAGCTGTTTGGAGACACAGCAAGTACATCAGTTGGTCCCCAGTGAGAGTGATAGGCAAGTGTTCGTCACGTTCACTGAAAAACATTAAATCAACATTGTCTTCGAGGAATGCCTCATCCTCGCTGACCCGTACATCGCGTCCGTCACACAGGAGAGTCATAACTGTCGTACCACCCCATCACAGGAAAGCTCTCGTTTTACACCTCTGACCCTTGCTGCACAGGGACGTGTGTCTTTGTATACACACACACATACATACATGCATGCACGTTGCATAAAGAGAATAGCAATCCAATAAAACCGTCACATTAGAAAAGATACTTGGAACACCTCACCGTTGACCTTGAGCCCCCCTGTCTCTAGAGGACTTTGAGCAGCTGCTGGTAAAGATGTTCACAAGTGGAGACAAAGTGGAAACAAAAGAAAAAGGCAGACACACAAAGAAATGTTTACTAGTGCCGATATCTGATACATTTGAAGTGTGCAGGAAGAAGAGCCATCACCAAAGGTCAGGTCAGCAGTATAGGACTACTGGGACTAGTTACTGATCTCAGCTTAAAATGCTCTGTGTATCCAGTGGTTACCTAGTTCATACCTAAAGAAACATGTGATTGGCCAGAAGATGGCACCACCACTAGACAAAACTGTGGCCAAATAAAGGCAAATTATGCCTTTATTCTGTGGTACACTACAGACTGTAAGATATAGTTTTCCCACTGAGCCAGCAGGGCTTCCAATGATGAATTCTCTAGTTTAATTTTCTTATTTAAAAGCTGTTTCCAACCCAAAGTGTAATTGCACCACACATGACAGGTACTGTTTTTGTACCAAGTTCTTCACAGCGTCTTCACATTTTTAATAATTAACTTCAGCTTCCTTGGATGTTGCAATCAGACAGAAGTTGCAGCAGCTCATGCTCGATATAGCTTATAATTTAAGTCTCAGCTGTACATACAGAAACATGGGGAGCTGCACAGGAAACGAGCTGAATTATTTTGGCAGGCTTTGTTTCTTGGAAAAATAACTCTTAAAGGTTGAATATGAGAAAGACTTGCTTTTTTACAGACCAATAAAAAATGTTCATGGGGTGTGTGTTTTGTGCTGCTGGATCGCTGTTTGTACCTTTATGGAAACCTTCATTACCCCTTAAGGAATTTGTCTTGTCATGATGGTCCTTCAGGAACATTCAGTTTAAAGCATAAAAACTTTAGACAGAATAAGTTATTGCTCTGGGCACATAAACAAAGCAGATTTTCCTTCAAATGATTATTTAATATGAATAAAAAGCTTTGTCAAGTGTGCCAAGGTAAGTTACATGACAGAGTGATGGTATAGATGATGAGAGAAGACCAGCTTCATATGGTGTATTTGCTCAGTGGGGACAAGCTGTGTGACTTTTTAACTGAAGGTGGGTACAAACCATCACCAGACCAGAGCATGTTAGCAAAATTTTATGTAAAGTCTTAAAAGCAATACAGAATAGCTGCATATGGCTGCGCTCTGACCTGCAAAAAGTCATTCACAGATCATTTTCTCTAGACTCGACCACTGTAACGCCCTCCTTTCTGGCATAAACCAAAAGTCACCCTCTCACTGCCAGCTGGTTCAGAATGCAGCAGCTCGGCTTCTTGCTGGTTTTAACAGACGATGTCACATCACCCCAATCCTGGCTTCTCTCTGTTGGCTCCCCGTTCGATTTAGAATTGATTTTAAGATTTTACTGATCACTTTTAAAGCACGTCTGAGTCTGGCCCCAAGCTATATAGCAGAAATGTTGACCCCATACGAGCCAGTTCGCAGCCTTAGATCCTCAGGTGGGACCCTTCTGGCTGTTCCAAAGTCGATTGTAAATCTAAATGTGACCGTGCTTTTGCCATCAGGGCGCCTCGGCTTTGGAACGACCTGCCTGAGGAGATAAGGCTCGCAGAATCAGTAACTTCTTTTAAATTCTTGAGACCCATTTTTATAGACTTGCTTTCATGTGATGTTGTTTTTCATCTGGTTTTTATTGCTTTCACTGTTTTTATTCTTTCTATTTATGTATTTCATTCATTTTTATAAACTATTTATAAATTCATTAACTGTTAAATTATTATTATTATTATTATTATTATTATTATTATCATTAAAATAATTAAATTTACAACAATAGAACAATATAATGCTGAAAATAAATAAAATAAAATAAACACTATAATGGACTATAATATAAAATATAATATAATATAAAAACCAGTGATTAAAGCTTAAAAACTAAGGCTATAACATTATTCCAAATTAAAAGCCAGATTAAACTGATAGGTCTTTAATTTCCTTTTAAAAATATCGAGAGTGCCATTCTAATATCCAGGGGCAGCGTGTTCCACAGTTTAGGGGCATAAAAACAGGAGGCACTCTCACCGCTACTTTTATGGGACACATAGGGAACATTTAAAAGAAAAGCGGTGGAGGGCCTTAGTGATCTGGCTGGAACATAAAATGAAGGAAGATCTCTGACGTAGGGAGGAGCAAGGTCATATCAAGCTTTATAAACAAGTAAAGAACTTTAAAATCAATTCTTAAAGATACAGATAGGCAGGGCAGGCAGTGTCTTAAGCAGTGTGAGCCATTTTCTTTATTTGAGTTACGATTCTGGCCGCAGCTTTCAGAACTAGCTGTAGTTTCTTTTTAGGTAATCCAATAAAAAGGGAATTACAATAGTCTGAAAGCTAATAAAAGCGTTAATGAGCATTATGAGTTTAAAAAGGTCTGATAACTACAGATGAATCATCCACAGACCTGTGAGCCGGCTGCCTGTATGGACCGATGTAAGCCACAACCAATGTAAAAAAAACATTTTTAATCGCCCCTGCAAACATACAAAATGCTTTCAGGCAATCAGACTCAAGACTATGTGCACATACATACAAATGCAGACACACACTTTTCCTGGCATTCAGTGACTTCTTTCTCGCTGTACTTGTCAGTTCCTTGTTCCCATGGTAACAGACCGTTCCAGACAGGCTGTCCTTTGACAGTGTAACACACAGAAGCTGAAGTCTGCACAGTAAAGGAGGTCAAGACTACTTTCAACTTTTCAACTTGTATATTGTGGGACCAGTTTTTTATTTTTATTTTTTATTTTTATATATATATATATATATATATATATGTGTGTGTGTTTTGTGGTTTATGATCAAACTGGGTTAAATGAGCAAAGCATGGTGACTATGCTCTAAATTTAAAGCATGCCATTGTTTCTCTTTCTTTCTGCTGATGTAGCATTAATGCAGACTGAATTTTGCAGTTGTTTATAAGAGACCTAAACCATTTATCCCAGTTTTAGCTCAGCTAAGCACTATCCAAGCCAAACTCTTCTATAGTTCAGGGGGGAAAGGGATTACACTTTCTGTAGAACTTTGCTGTGTTTCCCCTTGATACCAGACCCTGGCTGTCAGAATCAATGCTAGTAAAAGCCCTTCATCTTCAATTAGATCACTCTGTAGAGTATTTTACCCGTAATCTAATTGTCCTACAGTGGACACCTGCACAAACGTGCATATACACACTGAGTCCGTCCACTCGCATATTCGGAAAACTTTTTTGCACACACACACACACACACACACGCACACACACTTTGAGTAGAGTGAGTAAGGCTAGTAGTTAAATTGAATGATCTCATCCTGAGACACTGAGAGATGATGTCAGACTTTTGCCGCTAAGCTACTGTAGCTGTTTACATTTTTACAGGCCACGAGGGCTCACTGTGTGTGTTTGTGTGTGTGTGTGTGTGTGTGTGTGTTTGTATTTATGTGTGTAAGCACTTGAGTGCTTTTAGGATATGACTTTTGATTGAGCATGCCAAAGAGCTGTGTAATCTGTTATCAGCATCTGTGATTCTTTTGTGAATGAAAATCTGAAAATACTTCTAAAGTGATATTATTAAAATTATAAAAATAAAAGGAAGACAATCTAACCAGGCCATCGGCTAATCTGCATCCGTTTTCCGTACATTTATTCATATCTCTGTCTCTAAATCTTTTTCTTTCCTCAGTTTTGTGGGTCTGCAGAGCTTTTACATGTATTCCTCCTAGACAGAGGGACCTGATTTGTCCATTTCTCTTCCTCATCCCACTACTCAGCTACATTCATCGTCTGTAAAATGTGCGATTCTTCATCCTCCATCCCCAGAGCCTTTTTTTTTACCCACCCTCTCCTCCCAGCTTATCCCATGGGTGTTCCCAGTAACACCCAGAAGACCCATTTCATTTGGTCTTCCCTCCTTATGCTTCCCCTGCTCTGGTCCTCTCTTTTATCTTTGTTCTCTCAGAATCCCTGAAATCATCTGTTTGATCTTATTTCCTCCACCTTCTTTTCCTCACCCCCTCCTCCTCCTCTCCTCTCCTCTCTTTCTTCCTCTTTTATTTTTCTCTCTCTCTCTCTCTCTTTCTCTCTCTCCATGGTGATCTCATTTCCAGGATGTGTGTGATGTCTAATGTCACACGTGCATTTACCATCAGTGGTGGCTGGTGAGAGGAGAGGGGAGGAGAGGAGAGGAGAGGAGGAAAGAGGAGAGGAGAGGAGAGGAGAGGAGA